>JBBPDJ010000019.1:3843446-3856563 GCA_037974625.1 Cucumis cinereus | reverse complement strand
TAAAACAGCCTAACTTCGATCGGAATTGCACCGAGACCGACCAGAAACTGACACTTTTATAGGAGAGATAATGCTCGAAAAGACAAAAATAATTTAAATATAAAATAAAATTGAGAAATGATATTTTTGTTGTGTGAAGAAAAAAAGGAAAACGTTTGGGAGGGAGAGAAAGTGATTGAGTGGAGAAAATGAGTTGATGTGGAATGAAGAGTAAATGAGTGTTTATATAGGTGTGAGGAGAGCTATTATTAGGGAGAGAGGAAGCCACCTGCGCGCGCTGACCGAGGCGAAAAAGGGGTACATGCGGAACTGCCAGCTGACAGCCCGTTCCCACGTGCCCACGCGCCTACACGCGCCAAACGCGCGCTGACTCACACGCGCCCACGCGCGCTCACGCGCCCGACGCTTCTGCCCTCTTCCCTTTTGACCGCGCCTCCTCCCTATTCGTCAGCCATTCGTGGACTGACTTATTCCTCCCTTTATAACTTTATTATTTTTTCATCAACAAACTTGAATGAAAAGCTCCGGATGTTTGGAAGTAGGGATAAGAATTCGTGAAGTCCACCATTCAACTTCTTACCCGAAACACTCTAAGCTTTTCATTCAAATTCAACTAGGAGGATGTTAGTATTGATTCATCAATGAAGATTTGATTTTAAACTATAGGCGTACGTTGCAATTTGGGAAGGGATTCAATTTGTAACTGGAGTATGGGCAACCTCATTTAATTCTCTTCGATCTACGTGGGGATGAAGTTCTTTCTCCTGTTGGAGTCTGGAGAAACTTTTGCTCGAGTAGAATCTATGGCTACTGCTTTTTGGTGAAATCTCTGTGCTCTAATGTTAAAAAAACTCCGAACTTTGAATCGTGAATTTATAAACTAGTGTAATTTTCCTGTAAATCTTACTTACAGTTTGAAGTTGAGTGTTTGGCGATTGGAGTAAAGTGTTGTTAAAATCGGAACGTGTAAGTTTAAAGATTCTTGTTTCAGCTTTGAATCAGATCAGAGTTTTTAAACTTAATCAACCGACACCACCACACCACCACACCACCACACCACCACACCCCACACCCCACTCTTGTTCATCTCCACGTGGGAATTCCCAAATTGGTTGATTCGTTATCTCTCTGAATCATCTCAAATCAATAAATTTCAAAACAGGTTTGTGGAAATTTGGTAAACTAGACTCTCTTGCTCGAAATTTGCAAGGTTTTTACTGTTTGTTATGTGATTCAATATTCCCATTTCTTCTATTTGAATGAACTGTTGAAAATTGGAAATGCTCAAATGCGAAGGAGCTGCCAAGTTTTCTTCCGAAATAGGTAATCGAAATGCAAAGATTCAAACAGTGGGGGTTTACCCAAAAAAAAACTATTGGGGTAAGTCCATTTTGGACTCAAGTGGAGGGCACATGTTTAGGCAAAACCTTATCTCTTTGCCGGTGGGCTCACAATCAATACGGAGAAGACAAGAAATACTTCCTAACACCGTCATTGTCAGCGACCATGTGAGCTTTCAGCAAATTGGATCCTTAAAGTAACTCACGTGAAAGATATTTAGTGATTTACTTAATTACTCTCCCCCTTCCTGTTTATCTACAACTAGGCGAATAGATCCAAAGTGGGGGTTTTTGGAGATCATTTATCTGTTTCCTGTTCATGTTTATCTTTTAAAATTATTGATTGCTTTTTTTGGCTCAAGTAAAATGAGGACTTTGAAATTTCACCTCTTTCTTTTTTTTTCTTTTTGTTGTTTTTTGTTTTCTGGTAGGTAGGGCTAAATGGGTTTCTGATATCTTACTGAAAAAGTTATAGTTTTGCTAGAACCCTCGATAGGTTTCAGCTTTTGTATTGATTTCTTTGTTGATATTTCCTGGTTTCAATGAATGAATGGTATTCTTTTATGACGGTTGTGAAGACTCATAAGTTTGTCTCAGATCTTCAGTTATACTTTTGAAGCTGCTCCGTTCATACTTCAATAGTTCTTGTGCATTTCCCCCCCATCTGTTCCCCTTTCTATCGGCTTGTGAATCTGTTATTGTAAATTGTGCTGATGATTGTTTTTAAGCTGTTGAGACGGCATTGGGATTGTGTCCTAATTTGAGACTTGTCAACTTGATCATTTGGGGTAGTGATGACCTTTTCTATGTCATTCTGTGAAGAGTACTTTCTAACCGATGCTAAAAACACATGTCGAATTGCCTGCTTGTTTTGTGGTGTTTCTGATTTGATTAATCTCTGATCGATTGTTAAGAATTTGATTGACAACAATTGGCGGACCATGGAATCATTGTGGTTCCTCTCATAGATTTTTATTTCTGAGGTGTTGAGAAGGCTTTAACCTTTTTGTCACTGATATGGATTGTGGAAGCTCTGAATCTCCAAATATGGGTTGCAACAAGACCATAGTATGGTTTCGTAGAGACCTCAGGATTGCGGACAACCCTGCTTTAGCTGCTGCTGCTAGGAATGGTTTCGTATATCCTGTGTACATATGGTGTCCTAAAGAGGAGGGACAATTCTATCCTGGTCGGGTATCTAGGTGGTGGTTGAAGCAATCCCTTGCCCATTTGAAACAGTCACTTAAATCACTTGGTGTTGACCTAGTGGTGATGAAAACTCAAAGTACTATTTTCTCTCTTCTGGAGTGTATCAATGCTATTGGGGCAACAAAAGTAGCATTTAACTGTCTCTACGGTACGTTTGTTTCCTTTCTAGTTTCATTCTTTTGATCGGATTTTGATGGTCTTTGCAAATATGACTATGCTGATACACTTTAATGATTGCAATATATGTACCACATAGCCCTGTGGAATTCTGTGTAGTGGAATTGTGATTACGTTGTAATGTATTATCAATGTTCTTTACCCTAGATAAGTGTTCCAGCTGATTGAATTGTAGTTTTGTAGTGGGTCATCATGCTACTTTGGGATTTCTTGTGCATGTTACTTTATGTTGGTGAACAAAATTTTTTCTTTTTCACGGCAAAGAAAGTTCTTTAAATTCCTAGGGGCAAACCTTACCAAACTTTGTGGGGAAGATAACTTTATTACTAACCAGTTAGAAGACGGGGATAAAATGGAGGAAAGAGATTTCTCAAAATACTCATATCACCTGACAATAAGTTTGTCACAAAGTCAGCAGTTGGCTTCTTAACAACACGTCGGAGTATGGAAATCAGTCAGGGAGAAGATTGGGAATCACATGCATTTAAATTAGGACAGAAGGGAATTCATAGATAATCTTAGAAATTTTGGATGATACAAATTAAACAAAGAAGAAAGAGGACGGTATAATAAATACAACCACACAGTTTGTGATCTATTACTTTTTTTTCCACATCAAACAAAACAATGTGTAAGCTGATACCTCGTTTTGTAGGGATGCCGTCAATGTTGGGCACAATATAAATCACCATCAATTCAAGGTAGATATTGCAATAAAATACACAAATTGTGATACTTTATTACCTTCACTTAACTGGTGGAGAGAAACCCTTGCAATAGTCATCTCATTTTATGAATTCCTCCATGACAAGAGGAAATTTCATCCTCAAGCAATCACATTTTGGAATGGGACCTAGAATTATAGATAGCTTTAACTTATTCTCCTTGTTATTGGGCCAAATAAATAGTTTTAAAGGAATTCTTCTTGCCTCTGTGGTTAGGACAGTCCTGTGTCAATTTAGGGGTATATCACGATTATTCTACTAATGGTTAACTTAAACTTTCATCTCAGATCCCATTTCACTTGTCCGAGACCACAATATTAAAGAAAAACTAGTTGAACTCGAAATTTCTGTGCAGAGCTACAATGCAGATCTTTTATATGAGCCATGGGATGTATATGATGAAAATGGGAATGCTTTTACGACCTTCAAAGAATATTGGGATAAATGTCTTCTTGTGCAAAAGGAGTTGGTTTCAACTCTCCCTCCATGGAAACTACAACAGGCTGCAGGTACATTTCTGACATTACCTACAAGTATTAACTGTTGTATTATTTCTCCTTGATGATACATCCTCTGGTACTTCTAGGATCGATATTTGTGATACTTCTGGAAGATAGATAGTAAGTAGTGAGATCCTACACTGCTATTCTAACAAAATTTTAGACTAACGAGAATGCCATTGTTGTATTTCCATGGGCTTAGGTTTTGAAATACTTGTTCTGTAGATACACATGCAACTGCAAAGAAGCTTACTATGAAATTATTAGAACTGTATCGAGCATTGTCCTAAGAGCTTCTCTCCTGTTTTAATCTTGACAGGATCGGTGGGAAGTTGTTCTATTGAGGAACTAGGTCTCGAAAATGAATCAGAGAAATCTAGCAATGCATTACTAGCAAGAGCTTGGTCTCCAGGCTGGAGCAACGGTGATAAGGCTTTGGCGGAATTTGTAGAAAATCATCTGCTAGAATATGCAAAAAATAGGCAACGTCTTGGTGGTACCTCCACATCCCTACTGTCCCCATACCTACATTTTGGGGAAGTAAGTGTTTGTAAGGTTTTCCAAAATGTGAGAATGAAACAGATATTGTGGGCAAGAGAGGGAAATGCTTTAGGGGAACAAAGCACAAATCTGTTTCTTAGGGCTATAGGGCTCAGAGAGTATTCCCGTTATATATGTTTCAACTTTCCATTCACCCATGAGAGATCATTGCTAAGCAGTCTGAAGTTCTTTCCCTGGCATGCCAGCCAGGATAACTTTAAGGCTTGGCGGCAGGGTCGAACTGGCTATCCATTGGTTGATGCAGGAATGAGAGAGCTTTGGGCAACAGGATGGATACACAACAGAATTAGAGTGATTGTTTCTTGCTTTGCAGTTAAAGTTTTGCTTCTTCCCTGGAAATGGGGAATGAAGTATTTTTGGGACACTCTTTTAGATGCAGATTTAGAAAGTGATATCCTTGGTTGGCAATATATTTCTGGGAGTTTGCCTGACGGCCATGAGCTTGAGAGATTGGACGATCCACAGGTATGTTTAGTTTCTTTAAGTTTAAAAGCACTGAGAGTTGACTACACGGTTCAAACGTACCTTTATGAACTTAAATGTCTACAAGATTAAATTTTAATTGTCAGCTTTTCCGTTGTTGAACTGCAGTTAATGTTGGAAGCCTGTGGTACATACTTAATAAAGAAAAACAGAACAAGAGATATGTTTGAAATCCCTCCTAATATGCAAACTTGGTTTACAATTTTTCTGATCCCAATGACTTTTCTTTTCCACGTACTTAATCCATTGGTTAAAAATTCGTAGGATTAGAAGTCATAGTGACTATTTCTATGAACCTACAAATACATTTATCTGCTATTTAACAACATCTAAAATAACATGTCTAATTTCCAGTACTTAAGATGTTGCTTTGCATGCCACGGTGTACAGCTTTGTTTGATCATTCCATAGAATGACCTCATTTATTGTTATTATATTTTATGATAACTGAATGACATGGTACAGTTGGCAGGCATCTATCTCAAGTTTTGGAGAAAAACGTTCCTAAAGTTATTTAATGATGAAGTTGGTAGGAGTTTGTTGAACTGTTTTATTAGGCTGCTAGTAGAGTCATCTTGTTCTTTGTTTCCTCATACTCCTGTACTTCTTTTACGTTGTACTGATGATATAGATCAGTTTTCTATTAATAGTTAAAATGAATAAGAAGCTGTTTACTGGCATATTACGTTAACTTCAGAAAAAACTCTATTATGATGCCTCGTTGGATAAAGAATTATCAAATTTAGTCTAGACTGTCGGTGTATTATTGTTTGAAGGATGACAAAGTCAACTTGACCGCCAGTTAATCAAATAACATTAGGGTCTCTACTTTATCTCACCATGCTAATTCTAAGTTCTTGAATTTAGATTCAAGGCTCCAAATTTGATCCAAATGGAGAATATATTAGGCATTGGCTGCCTGAGCTGGCACGAATGCCAACTGAATGGATTCATCACCCTTGGGATGCACCTCATACTGTCCTACAAGCTTCAGGAGTCGAGTTAGGTTTGAACTACCCGACACCGATAGTTGAGTTAGATTTGGCTGCTAATCGATTGACAGAAGCCATAATCAAAATGCGGGAAATTGAAGCAGCTGCTGGGGCAAACTCAAATGGTACAAATGAAGTTGTTATGGATAATGCAGATAGGGTTCAATCTGTAGGTACTACAGATGTTGCTGCAGCAGCAAAAACATGTGCTACTTATTCTTCTAATGACCAGAAGGTACCAACAATTCAAAATTCAAAGGTTAATAATAATCCATTGAGTAGGAAACGGCCTAAAGCCATGGAAGAGAAAGGGGAATTTCAGTATAATATTCACAACAACGTACAAAATGAAGCTGGGACCTCGAAATCTGATGAAGATTTATGCTCTACTGCTGAATCTTCATCATCTAAGAAACCATCCACCAGCAGAACTTCCTTTTCTGTTCCACAGTTTTGTTCCTCATCAAAAGAGCTGCCACAGTCATCTGAAGAACATACTGATAGATGAGAGTCCAATTAACGATAGTGAGTTTTTTTATTACTTCAGTAGTTTTACATAAGCTAATAATATCTAAATGCCAATCACAATACGATTTAAATCGCAACAAGAACCAATCGGCAATCCGTGTCCGTGAGCTGCATTTTGATGTTTTGCTCCCATGCTTGATTCTGAAATCTGATTTTACTCTTGGATTTCAACTATTCTAACTTGTGCTGAATGTTTTCTATCAAATTTATGCAGGAGCTGCAGAAAGATAATAGTTCTACCTCAATAACTGTTGGCTTTCGTGTTCGTCCCCATGTTTAGTACACTTTTCAATCTCTAAGGTACTGAGTTTAGATACCTTTCTTCCATCTATCTGTACATATAAACAAATATACTCAAAATACATAAAAGTGTACAAAACTTTTTCTTTTGCAACTTTGTTCAAATATTTGCAGTTAGCCTTGTAATTTGATTTCTTCAAGTTCTCGAGTTTCTGGACCATGGACATGCTATTGAAGCATATATCATTCAAATTTGTGTTGGCTGCTTTAGGAGCAGATTTTAGTCTCTGTTACTAAGGAATGAGGTACATTTCAATAGCATTTACAACACGTTTATCTGAGTGGAAACGTAATAAATCAATGAGAATAAAAAAAGTGGGTCTCATCTAATTACTTTTGGGGTTGTTTACTTGTATTATGCAATCCTATTGGCACATAGGACCCATATCCTAATTTGTTATGAAATAATGCAATTCAATTGATGAATTGAGGGTGTTTTGTCCGATTACAATTGAGAATTACGTACAATTGTTATCGTTACCGATACTGATACCGCTTGACTCTCAGAGCTTAGAGGTACAGATAAAGGTAACAATAACGGTAAATTTTACAAAGTTAATAATTTAGGTATACGTAATAAAAAACAATCCAATTACGTTTGCAATTCAAGCTTATTAGCATTGATCAATCAATGGAATTTGATAACGATTACATCAATCTTCACTACGGTTTGGTTAACATGACCTTAGTTGTTAGCTTTGTAAGTTAAACCTATGGTGACTGAGTGTCATGTAATGAATTATAATTGAAGATTTGGAATGAAATTTGTAGATTTTGTAGATTAAAAAATCTCAAGTAGTTAGAATTAAATTATGATAAGGTTGAAACACTATTAGTTTTATGAGTTTGGTTGCATCTGCTAATGTATGTGCCAATCAAAATATTTTTATGAATTACTTTCTGAAGATTAAAGAGGTGTTTGATTATAAAGGACCAAAAACATTTTTTAAAAATCTAGAAATTTTTGTAACAAAAATAGTTACATTTGAAATAATTAGATTGGAATAATCATATTTTATTATTATCGTTGATTTATCTCAATGTGGATCTAAATAGGGTTACGAGACACGAATACGATACTGCGACACACCATATTTTCTAAATCTAGGAACGACACAACAATGACACGTTTATTAAAAGTATATATCATTTTTATAGTAAAAGAATATTCAATGTAAATGAGTTGAAGCATTTATATGCTTAAAGAACTTAGGTTGATGTATTTCGCACTAAAAAAGTTATTATTATTGTCATGCTATAGATGTGTTTTTTAGTCTACTTAACAAGTGTTCTATGTACGTTTAATACATTTGTTGCACTCATCTTATACGTGTCCAAACAAATGTTTGACATGTGTCTCGTTAACCAAACTAAAGTGTCTGTGCTTCTTAACTAGTCGTGGATATGTTGCTAACACCTTACAAAATCGTAGAGATGTCGAAATATCATAGATAAGTTGCTGCAATATTGTCAAAATGTTGAAAATTATAAGAAATTCAAAAGCCTCTTTAGGCTCTTTGGAATTGGAAGAATGATTCTGAATCCAAAAAAAAAAGAAAAAAGAAATTGTAAACCAACAGCAACAGGAGCGAAGAAAGAAATATAATACTGACATCATGGCTGGTTGCTATATCAAAACAAATTAATTTATATCATTTCTAGATTATCAATTTAGTTTATATATTACTTTTTAATTAAATCAAGTTAATTTATATTACTTTTAGGTTTTTATTTAAAATATTAGATAATTCTGGAATGAAAAATTTCAGCCAATTTTAAATCTGCCACATCATTACAATGAAGTCGACATCATTGTGAAAAATATAATTTAGATCGGTTCAGATAATTAAAATTTCTCGAGCCAAGTCCAACTCAAGCTCATGACAGAAATTTGGGTAAAAAAAGATTATTGGACCCAAGCTCAAGCCCAACAAGCAATTGGGTCCATGGAAATCTCTGTACATATGGACGTTACCCTCTCATTTTAAGGGGAAAAGAAAGTGTTGAAAGAACTGAAGACCAAAAGCTCTCAAGATTTGATGATTAAAACTTTAGAGATTTGAAGAAAATAACTTTGCGCAAGAAATAACTCCTCTCAAGCTCTTAGATCTAAAAAATACAACTTTTTTGAAGCTCTTTAAGTTATGAATTCCAAAGACTGATCCAAGCAGATCAGTAAGCCAGAGGCCAATCCAAATGATCATCTAATCTAAAGACCGATCATCTAATCTATTTAAACGATCATCTAAGTTGGAAGTTTGGAATTATAAAATTATTTTTATGTTAATATATTTAGACACGTGGAGCATGTCAATGATATATTGATATTATGTGATGCATAAGATCAATTTGTCTATAAGGAAAATTTGTTAAGTACCTCAAAATCACATGTTTGATTTTCCAACTTAGGTATGTTAAAAAATCTAAATTATCTAATCATCCCAACATATTTCTAACAACAAATTTCTTATGTTTTGAATGAACTACGTACTATCTTTATTTAAGGGGTTCAATCTCTAGACCAAACACTGAAAAATCATTAAAAAAAAAAAAACTATTAAATATATGTATATTATTATTATTAAATATTTAACCTAATAAATAATTCCTTCAATAAAATTAATAGAAATTATTTATATATTATTATTATTATTATTAAATTTGCAATTGGTATTCACAAATAAGGCTGAGCGCCCATGGCCTAATGGATAAGGCGTCTGACTTCTAATCAGGCGATTGTGGGTTCGAGTCCCACTGGGCGTGCTTCCTTTTTTTTTCCTTTTCTAAAAACTACGACCACATGACAAAGGATTAATTTAGTATGATCATGCAAATGATTCGGTAAATCATCCATAAATTTGGTAATGTTACTTCATTATTACTCTTAACTAGCACTTTGGGTGGCGGTGTTTGATGGACGAATGTGAGTGTTTACAACCTTCAATTTATCTTCAACATAGTATTAAAACATTAAAAATAAACATCAAAACGAACATCATTGATTTAAACTAAACACACCACCCCGATTTGTATCAATCCTATCTATATTTGTTATTTATACAATACAAAAAAAAAAAAAAAAAGAAAAAGAAAAACAATTAGACATTTACATCCCTAACTATATTAGTATTTCCATTCTTGTCCTCGTCTTCATTCTCCCCCGTCAGCTCCTCCAATGACTTGCCTTTGGATTCCGGCACCAACAGAGTTAACAATGCTCCACAAAAATTCACACATCCCAACAAAATCAACGCGTTCTTCACTCCGATCCCCGTCGGGTAACCCGGATCCGTCAAATTCGGATCCTTACTCTGCGCCGCATACAAAAACCCAAACGCCCCCACTATCGCCCCTGCTTTCCCCGCCGCTGCCGATATCCCATGACACGTCGACCTCAACCTCGCCGGAAATATCTCCGCCGGTACTATAAACGTCGTCGAATTCGGCCCAAAATTCGCAAAGAAAAATGTCAACGAATACATTACAACAAACCCAATTCTGTGAGGCTTCTCCTTCCAATGATTATAAGGAAACGCCAGAGCAAACATGAAGATCGTCATCATTATGAATCCCATCAATTGTATGAAAAATCTCCCCAAGTAATCGATTAGCGCCACCGTGAACCAGTAACCGGGAACTGTCCCACAGAGTGCGATTAATGTCTGAGCTTTTGCGATTTTGAAACATTCTTCTAATTCGCTCATCGTCGCCGCCGATGGAAGCCATTCAATGGCGGTGAAAATGTCTTTTTGGAACAGGTTTTGGCTGTAAAAAGCTATGTCTAAAAGAAACCATGTGGTGGTGGTCCCTAATAAATGGAGCCCATGGCGTTTCGCGAATTCGCGTGAAAATAAACCGAAACGGTTTTGATTTTCATGTGATTCGGTCATGATATTTTTTTCGTGTTCGTTTAATTCGAGATTAACTTGCAGCACTTTCGACATATCCGCCGCTGCTTGTTTTGCGTTTTGAGCAACTAAGGCAGTGTATCTCGCCGTCTCCGGCATTTTCATCCGCCAGTAATATGTTAATGCGGCCGGGATTGCGCCGAACATTAGAACGATTCGCCATACATAATCGGCCTCCGGTATGGTGGGGCGGGTGCGATTGTCCATGTACGGTGGTGCTGGGAAGCGGTTTCTGAAAGCGGAAGAGACGATTAAAGCGACGATTCCTCCACCTAAAATTCCGAAGCCTTGCATTGCGAAGACGGCCGCAATGAATGCGCCGCGGGTTTTTTTGTTAGCGTATTCGGACATGATAGTGGCGGAGAGAGGGTAGTCGCCGCCGATGCCAAAGCCGAGCCAGAAGCGGAAGAAACAGAGTGTGGCAATGACGGATTTTGGGGAGTGGCTGAAGGAGAGGCCGGAGGCGATGGAGCAAACGACCATGAGAATGAGGGTAATGCCGTAGACTCTTTTACGGCCGAGCTTGTCGCCGAGCCAGCCGAAGAAGAGTTGGCCGGAGAGAGTGCCGCAGAAGGCGACGCCGTTGACAGCGGCGGCGATGTTAGGGGGGAGGGAGCCGGGTTTGGGGGAATTTGGAATATGGTAATAGATTCGGCCGAGAAGTTTAGTGACGATGGAGATACAGAAGAGATCATAAGCGTCGGTGAAGAAACCCATTCCGGCGATGATGATTGCAGTGAAATGGTACCATTGGGTTTTAGCAAGATCGAGTGCGTTTAGAACTCCAACTTGTTGACTCATCTTTAAGTTTTTGGCTATGGAAGATTTGCTTACTTTTTTTCTTCTTTGTGTACTGAAACTAGCGAAAGAGAAGAAACAAAAGGTTAGTCATTTCTTGTTTTTAAGGCTAAATTATGGGAAATATAAAAAAAAGAAAAATACTCTTTCCTTTGATTTTAATTAGGTCGTTTCAATAATTTTGTAATTTCTTTTAATGGAAATTTTCATGAAAATGTTCACAAAGTATTGATTTTAATTGATATATTCGAAAAAATAATAAAACAAATTCAAAAATTGAATCTAAATTAAATATTTTATGATTTTTAAATAAGTTAACTGGTCTCTTATTTATACTATATTTATAAAAATATTTGTTTTTGTGTGTGTGTTTTATGGACTTTACTACGATACAATGAATATTATTTCACTCTATGTTTACGAAAAGTAGAAATATCTACACGTGGATGAAAATTTAATACTATGATTACTGCTCTTTAGGAGATGTTTGAGGTTGATTATTATAGTTTTAGATTATTATAATTGGTTTATAATAGTTTGTGTTTGGGATGCAAATAATTTTAAAGTCTATTTGGTAGAAAATTTGAAAACAGAAATTTGAAAACAAAAGATTCAATGAAAAATAATTGTATTTTATGTTTTTGAATATGTGTTTGGTCGCACATTCAAAAATTGGATTCTAGTTTTTTAAAAAATGTTTAAATGTGTTTCATACAATATATTTATAAATCATAAAACTAGTTTTATTTATACAGTAAGATTTAGTTGATAATAACCTATAATTAATTTATATATATGAATATGATTTAGAGTTATTTTCAAATATATATAAAAAAAGAACAAACAATTTACACTTGATATAAAAAATACACTAAAAGACAAAAATCAATTGCACTTGATTTTTCTATGAAGTATAAATATTTTGTCAATTTTTCTACTTTTTACAATTTTTCTATAAAAAAATAATAATTTGTGTTTAAAAAATTGGTTAATTTGAAATTTTAGTCCCTATAGTTTGGAGAAAATTCGAGTTTAGCTGGTTTGATAAAATTTAATATATAGTCTTTAAGATTTAACAACCATCGTAAACAGTTCCTATGGACGAGACTATTTCCTATGATTTTATCAAACCAAAATGACTAAATTCTAATTATAAACCATAAAGACTAAATTCCATCCTTTTAAAACCACATGGACCAAATTTGTAATTTAACTTAAAAATACATATAATTATTATTTTGTATTATTATATAATTTACAATACATTACATAATACATGTGATTAAAAAAATGAATTGAGTTCATAACATGACATATTGTATTTCTAAATGTTTTTATATTAATCTAATATACTTTTTGAAATGAAAAATTCCTAGATACAATAAAAACATAAAATAAAATTGTTTTCAAAATTTGCATGATTTGGATCACAGAATTCGAAAACAGTTTTAAAAAATATAATTCAGATTGTCTACCAAATGCATATTTCATGAACTCAATAAATCTAAAAACATAGAACTAAATTCAAATTTCTCTACCAAACATGCCCTTAATGACTACCGTTTCAATTTAAAAGTTTAAAGAAATAAATAATAT
>JBBPDJ010000019.1:3796913-3833235 GCA_037974625.1 Cucumis cinereus | reverse complement strand
AATTTAATCACACAATTAAATCCAATCTTAAGTTTCAAAATAAACCAAAGTTTCACTTTCTTTCACTATTAATATCCTACATTCCGCTCACACAATTGAGCTAGCATTCCAAGTTTAAAGTTTTTCAAATTGACATGAATGGAAACAAATAAGAAATACATGTGAGTTACTATTTAATTTTGGCCACTTTGAATCATGCATGTCGGGTTAATGATCCATAGAAAGATTTAAATAACTAGATTACTTTTACCATTAAATTAAATTTATGAATGTAAAGTAAGTACGTAGGACAGTGGTCTAATTCTTTGTCATGAAAGGATTTTAAATTTTTTGAACAAATGTCTTTTTAGTACCTAAAGTTTACGGGTGTTTGAAGACCATCCCTTTCGTCAATCTTTAAAATATGTGTGGCAATTGTGTTTCTAATATTTTCCCATTATCCTACCAATGGTAATCAACAACTCAAGATTAAAACAAAAACACACAAAGAGTCCATCAAACATACAAGCACAATTTGACAGTGATACTTTACGTACTTGTAAAGCAAAAATAGAAAAAACTCAGATGGAAATGACAAGAAAACGAAGCAGTAAAATGATAGAAAACCACCAAGTAATTACGTAGAAAAACAGAAAAATATTGATTTTAATTTTATTTTTTGGAATTATATTAATATGATTTGGGTTGCATTTATAAATTAGGCCAATTAGGTGAAACACTTCATCTTTGTAAGATATCATCTCAGTAACGTGGATCTTGTATGATTAAACTCTTTTCTGATTAATCTTATGTTATGGAGTTTGGGGTTTGGGGCTTATATTTGGGTTTAAGAGTAAAGTCATATATAAATTGTCTACTTAATTTTACTAGTTGTATATCTGTCTTTATATCCACTACAAGAAAAAAGTACTCATTCGATGTCTACAATCGTCAGAAAATAGCCAAAAGCACGTTAAGAAATCATTTCTCGACGCTGTTTACATCGTCAAGAGTATAGAAAAAAAATTTCTATCAGAAGTAATACTCCCGACGCAGGTCGCCACCCTGTTGGGGGATTTAAACTAACTCCCGATGTTCTATGTACAACGTCGGGGTATACTTATTACTATAGACGACTCATAGACGACAAAAAGAGTTAGTTTAAATTCTTGATGAGGTGGTGACCGTTGCGGGAGTTCATTAATCCAAAGCTTGCTCATTAATCTCCCGACGAGGTGTTTAACTGTTGAGAGTGCTTTTTTTTTTTTTTTAATATATTCATTATTAAGCCAAATATTTTTAATTTTGATCTTTATAACCTAACGTTTAGAACCCAGATCAATAACAACAACCGATCAAAGGAAACATTTTCACATACATTAATAAGTCGACCAAAATTGTCGTTAATATCGTTGTTACACAAGAGAGAGATGTGTACTAGAAATAATAAAGTTATGGTTTGTTGCTTTTCAAGGTATTAAAGTTTAATTTTTCAATGTGACTAACAATATTAGTAAATTACATAATTCTATATGTCATTTCCTTTCTATGCTTGTCAATTGTTTATGTCATGACATGGAAAACCACATCTATTATCTATAGAATGAATGATTTGATGATATCTATTGCAAAACAATATTAATATTATACCTTCTTAATTAATTTTGAATCTTCAAGCAACCCAAAAGTTGACTTTAAAAAGTCAAGTTTGTATTTAACCACCTTAAAAAACGTTATATATTTTGATTAAATAATTAATAATTAATTATGTTTCGTAGGTTGTTTCTAGGTGAGGTATCCAAA
Source organism: Cucumis cinereus (assembly GCA_037974625.1). NCBI lineage: Eukaryota > Viridiplantae > Streptophyta > Magnoliopsida > Cucurbitales > Cucurbitaceae > Cucumis > Cucumis cinereus. Next base: position 3,831,453 of record JBBPDJ010000019.1, on the reverse strand, counting down.
TTTTCGTGCACAACCCATTTTTGACTAAGAATAATTTAAAATAACAATGTTGGTATAATTATTTATTAAAATTATGTTCGAATATAAACTATATTCTCAATTAGTTTATGAATCTGTTTTATATATGTTAAAAATTGTGTATAATTAATATTTTATAATATTATATATGAATACTAGGGAAATAAATTGACTTTATAACATAAAATATTATAATATTATGTTTATTTAAGTATTAATTATTTTTAGTATAATATGCTTTTAACAATTTTAAGTTCAAAATTTAGATACAATATAAACTTGTAATAAGGATAAATATAGCAATTAGAAAAGTAGTAGCATATATAGTAACATTTTAAGAAATTGTAAGTATAGCAAAATTTGTCAAAATCTATCGACTATAAAAGTTTATCACCCATAGACCATTTTAAAAAATTGCTTCTATTGTTGATAGACTTTGCTATATTTGTAATTTTTTAAAAATGTTCATATACATTCCTATTCTTTCTCGCTGCTTTTCGATAGCGTAATTTCGTACCTAAGGGAAAGACTCTCTCTTGCGCTATTTAATCCTAACCCTGACCTATTATGCTTCTTCCGCTTAAATGATTTAGGAATGACCGGTAGTGCGGTAGCAAAGGAAGAAGAGGACTCGGCTTAATTGTTTGTTCTGTTCTATACCAGGTGGAAAGCCAATATATAGGCCAATTCACTTTAGCATACCACTCTGGCAGAAAATAGTCTATTTGCCATAGGCGCCCTATAAACTAGGCACTCTCCAAATGGTACTGGATTGAAGCTAGTCTACATTCGGCCCTTGGAATTTCATAATGACTCTCAGACTTTGCAGAAGCGTCGGGCCTTCCCATCATTATTATTCTTAAAATTGCTACCTATTATAATTATCTAATAAACTTAAACAAATGTTATTTTTAAACTTGGACTATTTGAATCACATATTTCAAATACAATTTACAATAAAAAAAAATTCTCTCGAAGGCATATTCCCTAAGCTTAGTTTAATCGAGAACATAAAACACAAACCACTCCCTATCAAACAAGCAATTAGGATTTGACTATTAAATAAAGGGAAATTGTTAAATGTTAGGGTTGTAATATATTAATATTAATTAGAATAATGTAATGTATCTAATATTAAACATATCTTTCATGAAAGATCTTCATTGTGACAATATATAATACAATAAAAATCATTAATATATAGTGTTAAACTTTATCTAAAAATTATTATGGTTAAAAAAACGAGTGGATCTATCAAATGACACAATGTCAAGCACGATGTCATAGACAATATATCTGACACGAGGACAGTTACAAAAGCAAGCAGAAAAAGTAATGACACAAAGATTAATAACCCAGTTCGTTGCAAAATCACCTACATCCGGGGGGCAGTGTACCCGGTGGAATGAAACTTCATTATATAAAGTTTTAGCAATTACAACGAAAGTACTTATTTGGCAGACTCCCTCTTCAGTAACTTTCGTATAGTTTGCTCTTCAACGTTTCAACTTAGGCTCCCCCTAAGTTTGAGCTCCCCTCATTTCCACAAAAATGTTTTTTCAAGTTTTGTACGAGATCCCCTCAATATAATGTACTTAAGCTCCCCCTAAGAGTGAGATCCCTTCATATTCAAATTATTTAGGCTTCTCCTAAATACAATATCAATATTAAACTCCTCATGAGTTCTACAATGACTGCCGAACCAAAAGTCTCAACGACAAGCACAAGAATTTTCAATATCAATACATGAAATTTAAGGCTTAGACAAACCCTAAACTCAAAACGTTCAATGCACACACTTTTTTAATAAGGCGGCTAACACTAAAAATGAAAAGAGCAACATATAAATATGGCTAGCCTAGAGAATTTAAATTTTGGAGAGAATAAATATTTCTTGCATGAGAAAAAAAAAGGCAGAAAGACTGCCAGAACAAGATCCACAAAATCTGCAAATCATACGCAATTATATATGGAAAGAATCTTTTGTTGAAGCTGCTGTCGACGGTCCCAATGTTATTTCTAATTCTTTGACATGTTGTCCAACACATTGCTCAAATTTTGTCCTTAATAAAATCAGCCAACGAATGCAATAACAAGAAATGGATTGATCTTGTTGTTTTAATTTCGACCATTAATTTTCAATTTCATAAATTTTAATCCTAAACTTATAGAGGTGTAGCAATTCCAACCTTAAACTTTAAAGATATTGCAATTAGAATCTCTTCATAAGTTATCACTCTTAGTATCGTTAAAAATGTTTGCTCTCATTTAAATATTATTTAAATGTGTGAAATTCATAAAGTCACACTTTCTTAAAGAGTAACAACATAAAAAGCTGTTTTTTGTTATAATTTATATGAATTTTGGGAATGCTTTTCCATGTTTTTATTGCTCATTTGTTAAACTTATTTGTGTGGAACTTTATTTTTTGAATTTAATAAGTTTTAACTTTTTTTTTTTGAATTATAGTGAAAATTGAGCTAAGCGTTAATAATACAACATTAATACATGTTTAGGATCAAATTTGATGAAATTGAAAGTTTAATTAGCCTCTCGATTGATATAATAAGACAAGTTCAAAGTTAAAATTGATCTTTTTATAAAATGTAATGGTAAGAATATAGACGAAAGAAATATAGCAAAGTTAGGTGGTTATCAAACACTTAACTTTGAAAAAAGAGTTTTTCAAAGTTTCGGTTTGAAATACAATTTAAAAGTATTTTAGGTGATTATCAAACACTTAACTTTGAAAAAAGAGTTACTCTCTTGAAAAATTAAACGAAACACATGCTTAGTCTTCATGATACATGGATATGAAAACAACGATCTACTTGCCACAATTTCGGGGAGAAAAATCTAGATATAAAATACCCGTATTTTATAGAAATTTTGAGTATATGGATTCTGTTAAAGATTCAAACTTCATTTTCGTCTTTTTTTTATAAAGTTTTTCTTCAACAAAAATCCAATGGATTTCAAATTTATGCAAAATTCTTTTCCATTTCGAGAATGTCTAATATATGTTTTACGTCTTCTATGCGAAAATGTTTGATTTTCATAAGTTCGTCCAGACTATTATTCAAAAGGTCAAATAATATATGTATATTGCACCTTTTGAGGCAATTCTGATTGGTCAATAAAAATATATTTGAAGAATTATCCTTCAAACAACCTCAATTGAGATTGTTAATAATTACAAAAAAAAAAAAAAAAAAAAAAAACCCTGTTCAACAGCTTTTGGGAGGCTCTTTTATCTAAAACCTCTAGTCATACCCGATCCTTGAAAGAAACTCTAGGTTTAAATTTAATGTCATTATGCATAAAACATGATAGTTTTAGATCAATTAGGTTCATCTTCTTCCATAAAAAATTTTGCTTTGATCCTGGTGTGTTACACTAAAAACTAACGTAAATATTAGAGTATATATAGTTATGTTAATCAATTTTATTAACTAGATTTTTCATCCATATATGTTAACTACTTTTGTTAAATAAACATGAAATTATCTCGAAACTAATTGACAATAGATTAAAAGATCATCTATAATTTTATAAGGATTATGATGGACATTTTTCATATTTTAATGTAAGATCCTCGAAGATTCGTGGCATGCATCAATATAATTAAAAATTATATTTGAATTTGGAAAAAAATAGAAAAAGTATATTGGACCGTATTTTCTCATTTTTGTCGGATCCGCTTGTCGAGTGGTGCATGTTTGTGAAGTGTACTACTAAAATTGAATTCAAAGCTCTCTATCTTCTTCTTATCATTGTTTTTATGTTATTTGTCGCATGCAAGTAATCAAGTTTTTGTGTTACTAAATTATTTTCAAATTAAGTTAACTATAAAATAAAATAAAAATATCAATTTAAACTGCTAAACTTTGGACTCCTATCAATTTATACTCTAAAAATGTATCGACTTAAGTCTTGAACTTTTGTATTTGTAGGGATTTACATTCTATATTACGTTATGTTTGAAAAATACCTCATACGAAGCTTGAATGTATCGATAAAATTTTAAAGATTTCATAAATAAATTAATTTAAGATTATGCAAAATTTTCTTTATAAATCATCTATGCATTTTACTATAACAATCCATTTTGTAAAACCAATATTTAGAGAAGTCTATACATATATTGATAATCAACGCATGGATAGCTTTTAAATGAAATCGTAACAAAGGGTATACATTGATTAGTTTATGAAAATTTAGGATTTTAATTTACTCATGTGATAAGTAGTTTCACTTGGTAATAATAAAACAAAATATGGAAGATGATGTAAATTGATATACTTATGAAAGTTGAGGATTTAAACCAATCTAATTATCACTTAATAGTGATGCTGAGCTTGAATAATGGTGTTGAATCTTTCTACAACCTACCAAATAATATTTATAATTATCGTTTTGAACCTTAACTAACAAGAAATATCAGTAGGAAAAACTGGTTGAACCATAGGGATCCTAAGATAAAATCTCTCTAGTTGAATATCTCTTTAGATAATAGTAAAAACGAGGAGGAGGGAGGAGGGGAGATGGTTGTTTTAACGGAAAAATAGATCGTAGAAAGTAAGATAGATTAAGAGAGAGAGAGAACGATAAACCTACAAGTATCACTTCCTCACTTCATCTTTCCTTTTTATTCACCTCAGCTTTGTTTAAAAAAAAATTGACAAAATCGAAAGGACAAACGGTTAACTATCACACTATTTTTCAATTGATTTTCGATGCCAATTTTTTTTTTTCAAAACCATCATCGATCGATGTACATCGCTAGAGTAGCTCTTAATTGCTCCAATTTAATCTTGAATGTCATATAACACTCTAGAATACATGATTTGCTCGATATCCTACAAATATGCATATAAACACATTAATCATTATAAATAAGTGAAATTAAAGGAACTGAAAAACATATTTAAGAAGCTACCACATGGTTTAAATTCATGCTGACCCCTAAAGTTAGGGTTATAAATATCTGCCATAAAATTAATTTGATCATATTGCTCAAAGATAATTGATAATATGATTATGATTACATTAATTTAATTTTTGCTTTACAACTCTGCAATTTGGAATAAAATTTCGATATGAAAGCTTCTCAATCTTTCTCACCAAGACTTTGGAAGTACGCCTTTGTCATAATCCAATTTAGGACATACATTTGGAGCTTTTATTTGTATGATTTGACATATATTGATAATGATTTTAACAACGTATTATAAGGTATACTTTGAGTAAATTATCTTTGTTTCTTTAATGTAATTTTGACTTAATGCTTGACAAATAAGGATATGAACATGAAATAAAACAACAAATAAGACAGAAAAACCTTATAAAAAGACTAAAAAGAGAGCTATGACTATATATTGTATTTTCTTTTTTTAAATAGTTCAAAAATAATTGTTAAAAAATAAAAGAATTACGAAATTCTCCTATTTTTTAAAAGAAAAAAACAAACAAAAAAATAAAATAAAAATGAAAATATAATAATTATAATAAAATTATTAAAAAAGATCTTAAGAAATTCTTCTTGCCTTTAGATTATAAATATAAGGTGAACTAATATCTATATGTATGTATGTGTGACGTGGATCTTGCTTCTTTTTTTTTTTTTTTTTTAATGACTTTATGTGTTATAATTATTTTTAAAACATTATATAAAATAAAGTAATCGTGAATTGTTGAATTGATTTATACATCATCTTTGTAGGATAATAATATAATGCAAAACTTTCTTTTCTATTCAGTTTTATAGTTGTTTACGACTTCTGTCATTCAATTGGATGAAATTATCAAAGAAGATGGTCTAGTAATGATGTTAGGGGTAATATTTTACCAAAACATCCAGCAGAACACAAAAACAATATATCAATTTCGGGTTGGTAATCAAAATGACCCTAGAAAAGGGATGACTTGGACTTTGAACGTCCAAAGTCGAGGTCAAGCATCACTTAATGCGACATACCTTGTGCATGCCTCGACTCAAGGGATCATCTTAGGCCCATAATATGCCTCGTATGTGAGCTAAGAAAAGGTGCTCAGCCTTGGCTTTGGACCAAGAGTCAACCTTAGAAAAATACCAAATGGGGAAACCCAAGGCAAGGTTAGGCCTAGGAAAGGAAACTTGTAGAGGCCTAGCCCATACTGAAGTTGACCCAAAGAACCTACCAAAATGGGATGACCTACAAAGAACATGAGATAAAAAGTCTTTTTGGCCTCAACCACACTTGGGTTGTCTCGATGATATGGTTGAAGCTCTAGAAAAAGGAATGGTGAATCAGATCCTCATGACCCAAAACTAGAAGAAATCAAAGATTTCTTAAAGGCACAAATTGAATCGAAGTGTGAAAAAGAAGGCATAGGAGGCAAAGTTGGAATATAACTGAATTTAGAAACATTATTTAAAGTATCCAACTGAATTTAAATTATGGAGTTTGCCATAAGAGCATGACCAAGATGAAGATGCCACTGATATATATCAGTATCAGTGACAGCAACATAAACAGATGAAAGAATGAGTGCTTGAAAGGATGGGAGCTCAAATAATACTCCCACTTTACGACCCGTACCAATCGTCTATCCTGTTCGTAGTCCTAAACCTGACAACCCTGAGAAGAGAAAAGGACGATTAAACCAAGATCACATAACTGTCCAACAGAAGCAAGGTTGAAAGACTGGTTGGGAACATGGTAAGTATTGGACAAATTTATGGTAGGAGTATCAACAAGGCCAATATGAGAAATAAACATGTGATTACTATTAGCTGAATGGACAGTGGGAAGAGATTTGACAGGGGTAGAAGAAAAGAGTAATATTATACTGGAGGTCATATGATTAGGACAAGCTGAATTAAGGAGCCAAGAAGTTCCTGGTGTGAGAACAAAGGTAGGGGAATTGGAAGAGAGCGACGTTGTTTGAGTAAACCCTACAAATCACTAATCTAAAGATTCAGTGGATTGGAAGATGGAGTGGCAATAACAACAATAGAGAAAGAACCAGTTCTAGAGGAGCTCTTTGACTTGGGAGTATAACCAGAGGGATGAGGTGGTCGAGTATGATAGTTGTCCAAAATATGACCTCGCTTGTGACAAATACCTGCATTGAATCGTAGGGCAACTGCTAAACTTATGACCATGTTGTTTACTATTTTTGCATAATGATGACTCACTCGATGTACGAGGATGAGTGTTTGCTAGTGAACATCATATGAAATGGAGGATACAAGGCCAAGTCTTATCTCTTCAAACAGAATCTCTCAGATCGCAGCATCAAGTGATGGCAAAGGACTACGATGTAACAAAGCAACACGAACATTCCCATATTCGGATCTTAGTCCCATGAAAACCTTGATGAGTTGTAAAGATCAGGATTAATCTTAGCCTGGTCTGATTGAGTCCAAATGGACTGGAGAGTAGCGAGATACTCATTGATAGATTGCCTCGTCTCTTGATTGGTGTTGACTAGAGTAATGTGTAACTGGTAGTAGTGAGCTAAGCCAATAGTTTGGAACCATCAACCAGAAAATCCCAAAGCCCTTGGAAGTGTCGAATGCAACAAATTGAGTATGGATATATTTGGATATATTTTTTTCTTTTTGGTCTTGATGAGAATTTTTCTTATTTTAATTATCCTATATGGATATATTTGATTCTCTCCAAAATTGGACACAATATATATTTAGCATCTTACTCATTGGAAAACCTAATGAAAAACGAAAGACTCACAGCTGCAGCACTTTACACAAACGAAGGTAAGGTGCTTTGGTTTTAATCCTTTCGATGATTAGTTATGTGAAGAACTCTGTTGTGTACATTGTTGCATATTCAGTTATTGACTTCGTGAAGAACAATGATGACAAGAGGTCTATGAGTTAGGGAGAGCCTAACCATTCCTATATCTCAAGTATTCTTTCCAGGGGAGCCTGTAAATTGGAGTTATGAAGATAAAACTGGGGAGCCTACAATCTATCTTGTGCAACTTTGTGAGTTGTGTTTAAAGTAAGATAGTTTATCATTGTATGAGTTGTAAGCTTGTGAAAATCTTGTTAAATAGTGGATTATTATTCTTAATTGGACATCTAGCTCCCCAGACGTAGTTGTATTTCACCGAACTGGGTTATCAAGTTCTTGGTGTCTTTGTTATCTTTTCCGCTCTTTGTGTTATCTTCTGTGTTATTAATTTTGGTTCTAACTATATACATCCAGATTAAAAGAGTCTATTTTTTCAAAAAGGAAAAACCAACAAGAGACATATCAACAACATAAAAGGAAAAACCAACAAGAGACAGATCAACAACTAATGTTATCAGCTTATTGTTGGACATCTTTCATAATACCATAAAGAGTCTTAACACACATGAAAACAACATCCTTGAATAGATAAATGTTGAGAAGCATATATGTAGAATTACACACAAACGTCTAAGGAAAAATATGTTAATACATAAAGAACAAGACATCTTGGATATTCAATAGCAGCAAAGTTTTCATCCTCATTTTTTTCATTGCTCTGACTCCAAATTGGTGGGGTGAGGGGGGGGGGGGGGTATTATCCTAGAAGTTTCTTAGTCTTTACTTGGAAATTTCTTTGTTGTTAGTTTTTCCAAAAAAGTCTAAGTTTTGTGGTGAAAATATAATCTTGTTGGTTGGTCCTTGGGAGTTTTAAAAGAGTCCAAAAAGTGTAACTTACATGAAAAAAGTGATCAACCACATATATTCCCCGGTTAGAAAAAAATTCATAATAAACCATTCACAAGCTTTTCCAATTTCTAACTCAGATTTGATAGAAAATGTAATCAACGTTGATAAATAAAATTTGTCTTTGTTTTTATTCATCTTTATCAATCAAATCTTCATCTTGAGATGTAGAGATGCATGATAATCAAAGCAATTGTATTAAGGGTGATACAAGACTAAGAGTATTGTACCTACTATTGAAACCAACTAGTTGGATTCATGTATGAGTGTAGGTATTAAGAATCAAGTGGAAATATCTTGTCTGGCGGCCTGCGTAACAATGTTTAAGGAATGTTATGACCCACAAAACATGATCAAAGCATTCTCTTATTCGATGGTAAGCAGAAATAAATTAGATAACAATAATTGTTCATTGAAGGAAAGGTAGGCAGTGTGATAACCAAAAAAGAAAATTGAAATGGAGATAAAGGTGCATCTTCTTGTTGTACTTACAACAAATCTCTTAACTAGAAATACAAGCATACGAGAAAATTGTTGTTTCTAAATTGTATGCACGCCTATGGGGAAAAGATGAAGAAAGAATCCAGAGAAAACGATATATAGGAGAAGATATACAAGGGAAAACTGGAGAAAGAAGGAAGGAAAATGAGAGAACAAGAGTGGGGGAAGAAAAACGAGAGGTGGAAAACGAAAATAATGACAGGGGAAAGTTGGAGAAGAGAGCGAAAATAAAAATTCAGAAGATAAAATGCGGGTTAAGTGTGATCTTTCTTTAAAAAACTGAGCTCCTAATTAACTTTTTCTTATGGTTATTCATTTATTTTAAAAGTCATATTAAAATGCAATAGAAAATCAAATTTATTGTATCATGCATCTATTAGGACGACAAACACTTCAAACATCTTCACAATTGTATGATATTATCCACTTTGGATAACCCTTGTGACTTTCTCCAAAAGATCTCACACCAATGGAGATAGTTGTTCTCGCTTATATACTCATGATCATCCTCTTATCTAATCGATATGGGACTTTGATCGCAATCACAATAGCATTGATCTTGTCTAGGTAGCTATTAGCCAAGAAAGTCCTTGGTCGAACAACTCATAAAAAGACCAGGCTTAGGTGGTCAAATGAAAAACACTAACCATATACTATGATACACATAAAAAAAAGTCTAACTTAAGCTATCATATCAGTGTGTGTGGTGCGCAACATATCAATGTACGGTTTTCTTATTTGCTAGATGTTCGTCCTCCCCTAAAATCATACTAGAAATCATGCCTACGGGGATTTACTAGTGCTAGGAATTTGCATATCAACAAAATATTGCACAAAAAGATAATCCACTTAGATCTTGACATTTAATAGTCTCACAACACCTACGTTTGGGGTCAATATGTCTAGGAAAAAAATAATCCACTAATTATTTGTATACTCTAGAGATTATAGTGACAACTGTTGAGCTCACACTATGAGCTCCTAGGCTCCTCATTTCATCTCTTTAGAACTTAAGCTCGCCCTAATTATGTAGTTATTAGTGGTGAATCACTTAGCCTCCCCCTAAGTATGTGCGACTCCCTCTCACTTGAAGTTATCTTTCCTTTTCACTTGTGTAACTTAGGTTCCCTCAAGTTAATGAGAACTCACTTCTCAATTGAGTAGGCTTTAGGCTCCCTCCAAAGCAATGCAGTTGATAGCACTGAAAAGATCCTATCTAATCTTGCTTAATCTAGGATCATTCTACGTTTTTTACATTTGAATATGATTATTTTATAAGTTTCGAGAGTCAAAGAGGTAGAATCGAGCATTAGAGATAAAATGAAGCTAAAATGGATCAATTCGATGTCCTAACAAAGAAATTAGGCCAATAGACTCAAAAATTACAAATTTGCCACTAAAAGGGATGCATAATCTGCTTTTCTGTGACAGGGCCGCAGTGCTGTCACAGACTCACATGGGTATATATCCGTAGCTTTGGTTTTTAGGTCAGAAATTTTGATTCAAGTGGCCACTTTAAGTGTATGCCCACTCGTTTTCTTCGTTTTTTCCCTCCCGATCTATCTTCAACATTAGATTTGAGAGTTATATTCATCTTATTTCTGTAATCAAATAAATGGTATTAGATATGTCGATTAGGGGCTAAGATATCATCTCTAGCTTGTATATTTAGGATTCTTTACCTATTTCGATGTATTTGTGAGATTTCGAACTTAACTTGATGTTGTATTGCCGATATAGTTCTATTTTTAATAGTTTTTTTATTATATTATCGAACGCATGGGAATTTTATGAACACCACTTAGATTAGCTTATGATTTATGATTGATTGTATGATAATTACATGAAGCAATAAGTTAGGTTGGGTTTCATATCAAATTAGATGAGTATTTATCTAATCAACTTAGGATTGAATCAATCGATAATTAGCTAGGTGCTTGAAAGTTAATTGTTCCACCTAACATGCCCTAGATCTTAATGTGATTAGAATAATTTGATTACGCATGCTTCATCTTATCGAATTAGACTAATTTGTTACTTAGGACAATTTAATTAGCTTTTCTGATTAAATTAGTTAGGTGCAAGCAATAAACTAAGTATGGTGATGAGAATCCAATGAACAAATACTTTGAGTAGGGAAACTCCCATACCTAAGCTAGGCTTTCTTGCATTGATTTACAACACTCTTTATTCTCTGCTCTTTACTTTATATATGCAATAAGATGTTATCTGCATATAAACCCCCTTTCATCGGTTACCCTCGGGCTGAAAATTATTTTCTTGAGAAATTTAACATGCTCCTTGTGTTCGACCCAATCTTACTACTAAGTCTAGCTCTTGTGAATAGTTCGGTAAAGTGTTTGGTTCAAATTTAGGCGACAAAATTCGCTCGATCAGCAGTCTGATCGGATTCAATGTAGTCTTTAGCAAACTACTCACAAGAACAATAGCCACATACACAGATTGGCGAATGCTTCAAACTCAAACTTCTCTTACAAGAATAATGAAGAACAATTCAAAAAATATGCATCAACCTTAGCAATGAATGCAACACGAGCTTAAAAAGCACAACAGAGCAAGGAAACAATACACGAAAAGAACCGACTACACAACTTAGGAAAAGTAAAATATTCCAACAAAGAATCGAAATCACATAATAATGTAAACAAGGAAAGAAAATACTCTACATCATCTGTAGCTTCCAGGACAACAGCTAAGATAAGCAAGAACTGAAACATATTTTGAGACAACCGTGAAAACAACTCAACAATAAGCTAGGGAACTAACGAAATATATTCAAAAAATTTTGAAGGTACTAACCAATCTAAAAATATATTGTAGAAACATCAATAAGTAGTCAATGTACGCTTCTAACCAACATTGTCTTAAAGACAATCATTCGCTCTGTACTGGCTACAATCATACCTCAGTGATCGTCTCAATAGGATGCAATGCTCCCATATATTATGAGGACACTACGGAGGTGTCAACTAGTTGAGATGTTCTAGTACTCTCCCCTGACCCTCTCTCCAATAGTATTTTGTCAAAAAAGAACAGGAAACAATGATTAATAATATTCAAGAAGAAATGCAATATCGAACAACTCAAATTTGAACTTCGATACTTACTTTCAACTCAACTAAAGATCAAAAGAAAGAAAGAAGAAAACTCTACCAATTGAAATGAGAGGCTACAAATGAAGAAAGAAGTTGTTATATATAAGCTAACAACCTAGTATAAGTTAAAAAAAAAAAAAACAAAAAAAACAGGAAATTCATACCAATTGAAAATTTTGTCAAATTTAACTTAATTAAGTTGTTATTTTACCAAGAGAAAAATAACTCATTCAAATTGAAAAAACTACAAATTTACTTTTATATATGTTACATTTGGACATGAAACATCATTTAATTTGATGATTTCAATCCAATTTGAACTTTCTAACCATGAATTTTAATCTATATATTTAATAAATCCATTTCTTATGTTTCAATCACTTTCTCTTTTTTCTTTAAAAAAAAGTATTGTTTCACTTCTTCTTGTAAATATTCAACAACTTATATCTAGTACACAACCTCTGAATTTATTGAATGAAGTGTTGAATATGAAATCATATATAGATGATAAGGTTGGTGAAGTTTGAGACTCTATTTCCATTTTTTGGATAAAAGATTCTGATTTATTCCATAATGATATATAAAAGGATGCTCCGGCAAATTTAGAGACTCAAGAAATTGTAATTTCCATCAAGTAGGTTTATTGGGAGGAGATGTTATATTTTTAATAATCATTAGTTTAGATATTAAAGTTTGATCTTCATCTTTTAGGAGAAAATGTATTTGAGGGTTTGTTGACATGTAATGTATTAATTCTTTAGATCAAAATTTTAATATAAATCCTTGTGATCGTTCCAACAACAAGATTTACATCTTCTCTTTATCTCTTCTCTATAATTTCTCATATTTATCTCATTTGCTCTTTTAAGCGCAGTCGGCCAAAAGATAAGAGTATGGCCAAAAAACCACGACATCTAAATATTTCTAACCTCTAGAAAAAGAATCAACTCAAAATCCATACTTTCAACTATCTCCAAAAATAATGACTTACAATACACTGCAACTGTGACATTATTAACCTTGTTTAAAGGTCTAAGGTTTAGATATACACATACTCAAATTTCTAATATTATACCATACAATTCATGACTCTAAAAAGTCTAAAATATAGTTTTCAATTGCTTTTTGGATCCAAATTACTAAAGAACTCAACCCCATATCATCTCATGTAGCTAAATAATGTAGAACACTGTTCTAACAACCTTGAGAGTGCACAAGTATTTCAAAAAGCTTATTGAATTTACTTTTAACCAATTAAATGTCTACCAAAAAGCTTCTTGCATTGATTTGGATAATCTCAAGATCAGATATGAACAGAAGAAAAGCCACTTTATCTTTTATTATCTTTATAGATTTTGCTTTCATATTTTCTACATCTTTATAGCCTTTATTGGGTTTTGTTGATGAAGACCACCCCCACCACACATCTATGCAAACTTGTTTCTCCCTCATTTATCAATGGAAAGTGAGCTTGTACTGAACACTTTTGACTAATGAATATCAATATATTTCCTTCCACAATAAATAAATAAATGAGTCATCCCTTTAAAATAATAAATGTATTATATTTTCTGATTGTGTGTAAATAGAACCTCAATGTGATACCTGACTGATGGATACAAATTTAAAAACTTATTTTTGGATCAAATTACTCAATATTCTGCATTAAAAAAGGTTTAATTCTTTCATAATTTTTTTATTGAGCAAAAATTAAATACAACTCTCAAATTGATTACAAAGAGGAAAAAATGGTCGGACACTATCCTTTTCACGGGTTTCTTTCCAAATAATGGATCCATGAAAATGTTACCGAGTTGACATGTCTCGTGCATCTACTCATCCTTTCCTCTAGTATCTTATTCAAAAAAAAAAAAAAAAAATGTTACATTGTTACTTATAGTAGATCTTACACATTTATATGGGTGGAAAATCTAGGGATATTTAGGAGTGCATTGAGTTCTTGGTTATTATATAATCTGTGAGTTATAATAGTTTTTTTTTTAGATTGCAGACTATTTTAGTCACGTTATAATAGTTTGTGTTTAGAGTGCAAACTATAAACACGACAACAAATAATGATTTAAAATAGTAATATTATAGTTAGTTATAGGTTATAATAGATGAAATAACAACCATATTATAATTAGAACACCAGACACCAAACATTGGCACTTAAGGGTTGTCTTATACCATTAAAAAGTTTACATAGATATAAAAATAAGATGTAACATTAACACAAATAGACTAAATTGAAACCTAAAAGTACATGAATCAAAATGAAAATGCATGGTACCTTCAGTATTAGAGTATTATAAATTACTTTCTAAAACACAAAAAAGAAAAAAAATGTAAATGTATTTATACAGAACACACTCATGTATATACAATTCCTACCAAACAATTATACGGTTGTTAGGATAATTTTTTTTATGTTTTTTTATAGACCAAGTAATAGTTGGTCCAAATAAAAATATTAAAAAAGAAAAAGGCATAAGCACTTACACCCACAATAATTAGTATATATATAAGAGCACAAAATTGCACCAAATTCACCAATCTAATAAGTTGAAAGCAAAGAAGAAAAAAAAATGTCTGTAAAATGGGTGATGGTATTTGCAATTGCAATGGTGCTTCTCACCGCTGAGTCTCCAACAGAGGCAGCTCACCGACCAACGCTAACTCAAAATGATCCGGAAATGGAGTCGTTGGTGACTCATCAAACTGGTGTCAAGACCATTCCTTCCCATGGAGGAAAAGTGTGCAAGAAAGGCCCACATTCCAACTGCAAGCCACCTCAAAATGATGCGGAAATGGAGTCGTCGTTGACTCATCAAACTGGTGACAAGACCACTCCTGCCCATGGACGAAAAGGGTGCAAGAAAGGCTCAGCTTACAACTGCAAGCCACCCCATATCTGACTGAAAGGGTCTTTCTCTGATGAGATCTGGCCATGCTGTTGGGAGAACTAAATAAAACTACTGTATGCAAATACCTATATTGGCTGCCCTCAACGATTATGGTTTCTTAATATTGTAATCTAATGTCAGTGTGCTGAAGTTGGTGTCTTTGTAATATGTTTGTTTGTTGTGAGATCTAATATCTATACATATGCATTTTTGTGCGTTTTCTTTTGTTTTTGGCAATTATAGCAAGATCTTTAGCTTAACACCTGACATTTTTTTTCCTGCACTATGCATCAGAATTTGCTAATGGTAACATTAGACTATGAAAAAAACACACTAATTAATAGAAATGAAAATGTCTGTGGAATTAGAGAAAATGGCAAAAACGGCGGTCACATTCGTTCTTTTGGCAAACTACCAATTTTTAAGGTGTAGTGTGTTAAAGTTATTTCCAAAATGCCCCAAAAGATCTCTAACTTCCAAATCTTAACCATGCAAACCAAATTTCATTTTTCCAAATTTAAATCTTTTAAATTTTTATTATTTTATTTTAAAAATTTTACATCGTATTTTTTATTTTTTATTTGCTTTTTTAATCGCAAATATATTATTACAATATAAATTGAAGGTTTTTAACCCTATTTCAACTAATCTAAATGGTGGCAACCACAAACCAATGTCGATGTGCGGTGACAATAAATTGAAGACACATGTCTGAGTTACAAGACCCAAGATGCAAGGTACTTCATGCATTTGTTGATTATGATATTATATTCATCTCCTAGTTACTTATGGTTGCATATTGTTTGAACTCTAAGTCTCATACATGATATTTACGTAGCTTTCTTTTACTTATTCTTTAGTTGTACTGTGATACTTGTGAGAGATTTTTAGTCGATAGACTCGTTCAAGGTACATGTCCTATTCTAGGTTGTGAGTGACTCTGCCCGTATTGATCAGATTGAGAAGTGTAGGAAACTTCTAAATCCAACCGAATCTTACATTAAGTGCAGCGATCTGTATAGAACTTCATATGAAATACATTATTTTGTTCTTTCAAATACACTATATTTTAAGAATTCATAGTCTTAGGTCTATGACTAATATTTCGTTCTTTCAATATAAATTATTTGTAAGTCTAAGTCTATGACTAATACTTCCTTTCAAATGTACTATTTATTTTACTTTCAAATACACTATATTTTAAGAATACAGAGTCTTAAGTCTATGATTTTTTTTTCTTCCAGTATAAGGTATTTGTAAGTAAGTCTATGACTAATAGTTTTTTTTATCGCAAATACAAGGTATTTTATGGCGTGTTGATTATGTTGAAATTTGGTTGTCCAATTTTAATGAAATCCAATTTGACTATACACTTTCTAGGATATTTTATTTGTATTTACAGGATGGGGACTAATAGTTATTTCTATTTGACTATATACTTTCTAGGATACTGTAGTTGCATTTGTATTTGTAGGAAGATGACTAATAGTTATTTTAAATGTTGTAGTTTATAGGTTTTTTTTTAACGTTGTGGTTCATAGTTTTTTTAATATGTAATTTAATTTTTATTTTGAAAGTATTATGTTTTTCATAGTTACTAATTTTTTATAATAATAATTGTTTATAGGAATGTAGTTAAGATTTGATAGATAGGATTTGAATTTTAGAAATATTAGAATTTAAAAATATATTTTTTAATAGTAGTAAAATATGAGTTGTTAAGATTTGAATCTTAGATTATTGGAATTAGGTAGAGGTATTTTGATCAATCGTTAATTCGTAATTAATAATTTTAAAATTCATTTAGACATTTTATAAATTTAATTTTCTTTTAACTATTTTTCAAAAAGAAACTTTTTATTTTATCATTTCTCTTGTTGTCCCAAAATGTTTCGAGGAAAAAGGGTCCAAAATGAATGGACCTAGCGTGAGAATTGGGCGAAAGGTTGGCTAGGATATGGTTGAGCTAGTTTTGAACTAATCAAGCCTCGGTCCTAGGTCTAACTAAGCCCATGGCCATCTAACCATTACCCAAGCAAGTCCTTTGTTGACTAACCCCTATAGAGACCAAGCTTAGGTGATCCAAACAATTCAAGAACTTGTTGGATGCTACCGACTTACACTTGGTTGGTCCACTACCCTAGGAATAAGTTTTTTTTTTTTTTTTTTTTTTTTAAAAAAGTCATAAATCTCATATAAATGTAAAGACTAAAACTCCATGAAATTAAGTTTACATAAATTCAACATAAGCATCGAATTGCGTGTAGTGTTCAATACAACATAAACCATATCCATGAGATCATGCAAAGTAGACAACTTTTACTAGATCAATCAAATATTGCATAAATAGTTTGTGATATATATATTTCATATGGATTACTTACTTCATATTAAATTCTAAGACACATTTTGAAATAAACTACGATCACCAAGACCCTATATGATTCATTATAATATCACCCTATATGATAGACTTCGACTTAGATATGCAATGTCAACCAAAGTTTATTATTTTGTATAGATTTTGTCATGTTATATCACAAGTTATACTCAAAATCTCGTCATAGACTTTTTTTTTTTATTCGAGCATCAAATATATTTTTTTTATTTTCTCTTTCTTTTTTTTTAAAAAAATATATAATAGGATGGAGTATTCAAATATACTATATACCTACTGCGAGAACTAACGCATACTTTATATTAGTTAAGGAAACCTATAACCCAAATGTACCTTTAAACATGACTACGGTAGGAAAAACTTATTGATCATTTTTACATAATTCAAAACATAGACTTCTTACCGTCTTTATTATTATTATTATTATTGTTATGAGCTATTTTTAAATAAAGTAAAATGACCTAAAATAATTACAAAATTTTAGTATCTATCTATGATATATATTGATATACTCACCTTTGTAATATTACACAATACGAGCGGAAGACTAAAATATTGTTAAGAACACAATTTTAATGGATCCAAAATATGAAAAAATCGAACCCATGTCATCTAATGTACATCTCCTAGCTAGCTACATGTAGAACACTGTTCTAACAACTTGTTAGTACACAAGTATTTCTACATTTGCATTTACTTTCAACTAATTATTAAATGTCTACCAAAAAGCTTCTTGCTTTAATTGGATAATCTCAAGCGATATGAATAGAGGGAAAGCTAGTTTGTGTTTTATATCATCATTATTACAATTCTCATCATGTACGTAATTAGCACTCATCTTTTTGTTTGTCTTTATAGCCTTTATAGCCTTTATTGGGTTTTGTTGTTAAAGACCATCTTCATCACATATGCACACCTGTTTCTCCCTTATTTATCAGTAGAAAAGTGAGGATGCATTGAACACTTTCCACTTATCAGTGCCAATAAGGCCTTTCTTAGTAAAAGTATAGAGTTTTAAGTTTACAAACTTAATCTATATTATCAATAATTATCATTGAGTTAGGTTTGTTTTGGAATATCAATTTTTTTTATCTTAAACTTTCGATGTTTTCTTCAAATCTCACCTTAAACATCTTCTCATTGTATTGCCCTGGAGAATAGTGTAGAGTTTGTGTTTGCTATTGTTGAAGGTCCACGTGTTCTTCCAACTGAGAGGCAGTTGGACAATAACGAATCAAAATTTAAATTTTAAGACAGAAAGCACGCACATCTCTTTATTGAGGAAAATTAGTGTTTGAATAATCAAAACTTCTTTCTAATATGATTCAATAATTTTTTTACGAAAAATGTTCTAAAATTATTTCTATCAACATTCTGAAAACGGAGAGGATGTGTGCTAATTATATATTATGTAAAAGGATGTGTGAAGAGATTTCCACAAAAGTCGAAAAGGTGTATACATACATGCATGTGAGGGCAAAATGTAAACGATTGGAAACATTATCTATACTAGATGAATCATGCAAACAAATTCTCAATATTTTTTAGTCAAAAACCAGTATAACTCAATTAATATATATAATATATAAACAAAGTTTGATTTTTTTCCACCCTATAAAAATCTCTAATTGTTTAATGTCATTACTAATATTCATTATATAATTGGAAGTTGGAGACTCTACCTTTTACGTTTATAATTTCATAACAACATGATTTGTTTGTCAATGGATGGGACAGACTTCTCCTTTGGTTACCTAAAAAATCTCACTCCTACTTGTTAGCTTGACTTTCAAGTCCAACCACTAAATGGCCCTCTAAATCAACCTTTATTTTTAATTGGCAACCAAAATTAAAGGGGAAAAGACTTTGTTGTTGTGAATTAATGGTGGGAGAAGTTTCTGCAAAATGAAAGATTTGGCCTTCCTGTCATTTTGGTTTAACTCTAGTACGACTGACATCACTTATCTTCGTGCAATCTTAATTTTGTATGTGATAATTTCTTTTTATTTCTTTTATGAAATATTTTAAAGAATTTATAAAGATGAGTACGTTCCAAGATGTATTTAAGTATCACTTATTTGATTATTACTTTGATATAGTTTGAATTAACCTAATGTTTATACAATTTTTCAAAGATAGAAGTTTGGGAACCCTAAAAAAAAGATATTCACTTATTATTACGCCGGGAATTATGGTTTCCAACTTTGATGTTCAATTATTTTAATACATTCTTTTAATTTAAAGGTAATTATATGCCGTGAATTGTGGTTTCTAACTTTTGATTTTCAATTTTTTTTAATATATTCTTTTAATTAAAAGGCAATTAATTTCGTGTTAGTTCCTAAGTTTTTAGGAATACGTGCAATTGGTTCACAAAGTTTCAATTAAGTCAATTTAGTTCTCCACTTGTGAAAATATGTTTAAAAGGTCCTTGTCAACATTTAAAATTAATTATAATTTTTTACAATTATTTTAAATATTGATATGACAATTTTAAACTAAAAAAATTATAATATTTTTTAAAATTTATCTGACAAACAAAAATATCTACAAATATAGTAAAATTCCACTGACTCTCATGCATCATCTAGAATAGTAGTTTATTACATTCTATCGATAATAGATTGTGATATAGTAAATATTTGTAAATATTTTCTTATATCTGTGATTTAAGAATTCAATAATTTGCTTATAAAAATTGACATTTCAAACGTAAAATTAAATATTAAATAAATTTTGATCGACTAATTAAAGATATGTTTTAGCGTTCTTTGGAGTAAAATTTATTTTAATAATTTTAGAATCACTCTCCAACCTACGTTCATATTAGAGTTATTGATTTTTGTAAAACTATAATTATCGATGATTGTTTTAAAAGTTAATGTAATTAATTACCAACTAACCCCTAAATCAACTGCTTTTATAATTGATGGAAAGAAATTGACATTATTTTGGTAAAGACTGGTCCGTCATGGCTGCTATCTAAAAGCAAAAACAAAACAAAAGAGTATAAGAAGTTACATGGCAATTTCAAACATGTACAAAGTATTGTATACACAGTTCATTTTCAAATATAGCATAATAAATCAATATATTTACAAAATATATCAAAATTTCAAATTTTATCAATGATATATAATGATAGATTTTGATAGATTTTCATCAGTGTCTACCAATACATTGATAAAAGTTTATCGGTGTTTATTTTTTTATAGAATTTAAAATTTTGATATATTTTATAAATATTCTCAACGTTTTTGTCATTTACAATAATTTTTCTATAATTTATGTTTAAACAATATAAAAATAAAGGAGCATTTTCAACATAGTAAAATAAATTAAAATATTTACAAAATATATTAAAATTCAAAATTCTATCAATGATAGACACAAATAGAAATTTATCACGGACTCTTTGGGGCGACAGAGTTGATATAACATGTCTAAAGTTCATATGTCTGAAAAGTTTATATGTGTAAGTAAGTTTATATATCTGAAGAGTTCATATGTTTGTGTCATCGATGTCTATCACTGATAAAATCTAAAATTTTACTATATCTTATAAATATTTTTAACACTTTTGTCCTTTAAATTAATTTTTTAAATAAAATAAACTAAAATAAATAATTAAATAAAAAAATATTAATTTTGCTTGCCCACCATGGACCTTTTATCGTCAAGTTGGTAGGTCTTCAATTCTTTCTTAGCTTGTCATTTAGTGACAAATTATAACTATGTAACATGTCACATCGATTGGACAATTCTAATCATTAATAATTTTAAAAGTAATAACCAATACAACATTTTAAATAAATTATAAATCTAGAAAAATCTATTAGTAATATATTTCTATGGATGATAAACTTATATGGTCAGTGATAGACCACCAATAATACGGTCTATCAGATGGACCATGAGATTCTATGTATAACTCTTTTTTATATTTACAATTTTTTTAGGATGTTGTTATAAATATGTTAATATTTTGATTCTATTTTTTAGAACTCATAATTTAGTCTATAATTTTTTTAAATTTATGACAATTTACACCTTTCATTTTAAAATTTGTAATCACCATTGATCTTTAGTATACAACAACTTAAATAATCTTTGAAGTATACCAATTTAATCTCTCTTATGAAAAATGTAAATAAAATGACAATCCAAACACACCATAATTGATTGCGGTGATTATGGTGCGTTTGGATTGATTTTCAAATGTTTATAAATACTTAGAAAGTCAATCAAAACATATTAAAATCTTTATTGTTCTAATTCAAAATTGCATTTTTTTAAAATGTTGTTATATACTTAATTATTATTCTTAAAACTGATACCTATTATAATTACTCAAAAATAATAAATAAATTAACTAAACAATGACTCAATTAGATCAAATTAAAGTAAAGATATACTAAATTAATACATATTAAATTTCAGTTAGACATCGGAAATCTGAAAGGAAAAAAAATTGAAAGACTAATTTCGTAATGAAATCGTTGAAGACTCAATTAAATAAAATTACAAAGAACCATGAAAAATGAATGCAAATAAAATATTTTTTATTTAAAAAAACAGGAAAAAAATTGACTAATATTATGATTTAAAGACCAAAATTCTTCTTCGCAAACATAACCTTAATAAGTAGTAAATTGCAAAAATAATCCAAAATTTTGCTATAAAAAGCTATCTGAAGTTCGAGCATTTCAACAAGCAAGTGAAACAAATCCAAGAAAAAAGGGCCACAAAAATGTGTCAAAAACATTTGGTTATTCTTCTTCTTGGAGTGATTCTTCTTAGCACCCAAGTGATTGCTCGACCTTATTACTTGCCGGAGAACCACCACAGACTAACTCCCTCCGCCACCGTCCCATCGGCGGTTGGGGAATCTTTGCAAAAAATCCCACCTTGGTTGAAGAAACTTTTTCCTAAAAAACCTCCCAAACTCCCAAAAATCAACTTGCCACCACCACCGCCGCCACGACGGGTACGAAGACCGAAACCGCCTTCTTCCAACTGATCAATGCCAAAAAGTTGCAGTGATTTGAAGGCGTTATATCAGCACAACCCTAAACTGTGTGTGTGTGTGTGTTCTCTCTCAACTCTCAAGCTTAAGATGAAAACTTTTTAAGTAATATGGTTTTTATTTTTAAATAATAAATGGAGGGCAAAGGCTTGAGTAGTTCATCTCAAACAAAGCGTGCTGTTGTCCTTGGTATTAAATTGAAGTAATATGATTGTATTGTTCATCATTTGATGTCTTTTCCTTTTTCTCTTTTTCTTTTAGAGTTTTTTTTTCTTTTTTTTTTTATAGTTTTGTTGGGATGATCGTAAGATAATAAAATACTCATATCACCATGTGATAATAACTTTTTTGAAATATTTTTAAATATAACAAAATCAACTAATTTATTTAAACATATATCAAAATTTCACTTTTTACCATTGATAGACTTATATAGACACCTATCATATAGTGATAGACATAATAAATGACAATTTAAATGTATCGTGATCTATCCTTGATAAAAAGTACAATTTTTGTTATATTTATAAATATTTTTCAACAATTATATCAGTTAAAACAAATTTTCTTTTCTTTTTTCTATTTCTCCAACCAAACACTAAAGTTCACATAAGGATACTTAGATATTGTTCAGTAAGTTGACAGCTAAGCTAGAAAAGCTTTGGCTATATTGTTTGTTAGATATTTATTATTATTATTAACAATCAAACTTTCTATAGATGAGATTTATATCCATAATATTAATGGATCGTGGTAATAATAATACTATATATAAGATTTTTGTTTTTAATTTTAGTAGAAAACATAGCGATATAAGTATTCAATGCTTCATCTATATAAGAACGTAAACATAAAAGAAAGTAAAGAATAAAAAAGGATGAGGAAGAAATAAAACAAATCAAATGAAAATAGATAAAATTAGCATGTTTATATTATATAAATAAAATCATAATATAATATATTAAAGGAAAAAAAAATTAAATTAATGGCATAGTGTTGAGTACTAACATGTGGTTTGTCGTTGAAGAGAGTGTCATCTTCCCAAAGTGACAAAATATTTCCATGCAATTTGCATCATTTGCCCAAGTGAACCACAGTAACAATCCCGTGACAGACTCCGATCATAATTCATAACAATATTTTTTTTTTTAATTAGCAATGAACAATTATTAGGAAAATTTGTCATGATATTTGGACCAATAACCTTTCACCCCGCTAGTCGTTGGAGATCTAAACATTCGGTTTTAATAAAATAATTGGTATCTTATTCACTAAGTTTTGTTTGGATTGAGATAGAAATAATAGATAACATATATTTTAATTAGTTGAAGGAATATTTAGATTGTTATATAATTTTATTGAGTTGTTTTCAAATATTACAAAATTACGAATATAGTAAAATATGACAACCTATTTATATCATAATATTTAACATTTGGACTAAATAGCATTAAAAAGGTAAAATTGGGAGTTTTAGAAGATGGAAATATTGAGCCTAATAATTCCTTCAATAAAAATGGTCTTAAGCACCATTAGAAGTTTTTTTATTTATATTATTTATTAATTAAATTTTTAGATTGACTACACATTTCTCTGTAAGCGCCCATGGCCTAATGGATAAGGCGTCTGACTTCTAATCAGGCGATTGTGGGTTCGAGTCCCACTGGGCGTGCTTCCTCTTTTCCTTTTATTTTTTCTTTCTTTTTGGTCCAATAGGCTAGTTTGATTCTATCTTTATGAAAATTGGATTTCATGCATGAACAACGTATACATATAAATGCTTGCAATGAAACTTCCAAGTTGTGGTTGTGGTGAAGAAAAGAGGTGGTGCATTTTTAAGTCACTGAAGAACCAAGTCTACTTCAAGTGGTCAACCCTGTCGTTTACTTTAATTGCTTCGTGGATGTCAACCCAAGTCTTGTTTCATTTTGTCCAATCGAGTGGGTATTGTGTCCCCTTAAGCTATAAGGATAAGCTAGGCCGCTGGATCCCTAGGCTAATCCTATAGGAAAGCTTCTTGTGATCCCTAGGCTAATCCTATAGAAAAGCTTCTTGTGATCCAATATTGAAGTTTTGCTATTTTTGCAAGTACAGAGAACTTGTTTTATCACTTTAGGAAGATGACCACATCAATCTTTTCAATTACAAACAAGATGTTGGTAATTAAAGTCAAAATGTGCTATTAATTTGATTATTTTATGTAATATATTATATTGTGATTAAAAAGAAAGTTATAAATATGCTAGTTTTATTGTTCAACATGATGCTATTATTTCCCCCAATATATATAGTTCTTAAAGTTTAAACTAGATGCTATTATTTCTCTCTTTTTTTTTTTTTAATTTTTTGTTCAATTTCATTCCTTTTTTATTTTCTTAAGATCATATTAGTAGCATAAAAGTAAATATAATTTAATATTAATTTACCCTATATATTCTCTTGTTAAACCCTAAACCCTTGCAATGATTCATCAATATTTAAAATGAAAATCTTGAAATAGAAAAGTTAGCTTAATTAGGTAGAAATCTATAATCAATTCCTTTTTAGAGTAGTAGAATTATTTTTTCTCACAATAAAAATCTAAATTATTACAGCAAAGAGAAGTGACGAATATTTTATTATATGCTCTCAAAATTACAAAATAGTTATGAAAAACATATCTAATGTAGAACTCGAACAACATTTATGTATCGACAACAGTAATTCTTAAAACACTATCAAAATTATATATATATATAAAAAAAAAACAGCAAATGATGAAGAATTCAATCATATAACAAACCTCTATACCCTCCATTATTTCATAAAGATAAGCTTCCAAAAATAATCTATCTTAAGCTTGAGAGAAACACACACCACAGTTATGGTGGTGCTGGTTTATTGAACACACTTATGGCATTCAGTTGGAAGAAGGTGGTTTCGGTCTGCGTACCCATCGTGGTGGTGGTGGCGGTGGCAAGTTGATTTTTGGGAGTTTGGGAGGTTTCTTGGGAAAAAGTTTCTTCAACCAGGGTGGGATGCTTTTCAAAGATGCCCCGGATGAGACGGTGGCGGAGGGAGTGAGTTCGTGGTGGTTTTCCGGCAGGTAATAAGGTCGAGCAACAACTTGGGTGCTAACAAGAATCACTCCAAGAAGAAGAAGAATAACCAAATACTTTTGAGTCATTTTTGTGCCCTTTTTTTGAGAGGTTTGTTTCAATTGCTTTGTTGAGATTCTCAAACTTAAGATGCCCTTTTATACCAAAAATTTGCATTATTTTTGCAATTGACTACTTATTAAGGCTATATTTGCAAAGAAGTCATTTGGTCATAAAATCATATATATATATATATATATATATATATATATATATATTTTAATTTCACCCATTAATTCATGGTTTTAAAAAAATATATTTAATTTAATTAAACTTATGGGTCATTTTTTTCCTTTTTAAACTTCTAAACCTCCTACTTTTAGAGACGTAATTTCACTAAGCTAAATTTACTAAAACAATAAAAATAGTTATTTAGTCTTTTAATTCGATAGTTTATATTCTTTGAATTCTATGATAAGACTCCAGTAAGAATTATTTATGTACTAATTTAATATCTCTATTTTGTAATTTGTTTGATAATAAATTTAATGAAATTTTTTACTATATATAAAGCAACAAATAGTTAGTTAGGGACTAAAATATTAAGATTAAATCGTTAGGTATGAAAAAACAACACCATAATTTGATAAGAATTTTTATTAAAAAGGCTTAAATTGATAAGTTTTTACTCATATATGGACTTAAACTGTTATATACTAAATCGATCAATATTTGTTATGACATTGAAAGTGAAATGACAAATTAATACGAACTAGTAAGAGTTTTATGACCGTTTAAAGGTCAGTTTTTGTCTAAATGTTTGTCAAAAAGTGAGTTTGTCTGTTTCTATTAGCCTTTTTTTTGTCAAACTTAAAGATTAAATTATAAATTTGATCATATAGTTTATAGAAAATTATAATTTAGTTCCTATAATTTTAAAAGTTAGAATTTGACGTTTACGGTGATATTACGATAATAATGTGAGAAAAGGAATTTAAAAATATTTTATATTAATTGAACAATATAATATATTTAAAGGAAATAGTGAATATCGACGACCAAGTTTGACTGCAAACATGTAGTTTGTCTTTGGCGACCGACATCCTTTAAATGACAAATTCTTTCTTTTCCAATATCTTCAATGACACTTTGCAAGTGGCCAAGTGAGTGTTTTAGTTTGCATTTTATTAAAATTTAACATTTCTTTAATTGCCAAAGAAAATCAGAGGAAACTTCTTATCATTATTATATAAATACCCTCTCTCTTTCTCTCCAGTTGAATTAATAATTGTAAATACTAAGAATTATTCATTGAATTATAATAGAATTGATTGAAAAAAACTACTAAATTAATACTTTCTTACATATACTTACCTTTTATATTCATAGTTTAGCAACAATTAAGAATATATATCTTATATCCAGTTTTTCAAAGAGTTTGTCGAGTATGTTATTTAATTCTTCCAAACCTATTGTAAGTACATATTCTTGAAGCCATAACAAGAGTGTTGTAAAGGCTTACTCCTCAAAGTGAAAAGGATCGAGTTTGTTGTTACGTCCGAAAAAGGAATGGTGTGACGTATCGACTCTAAGCCGTGGAAAGAGTCAAGTTTGTAGTCACATACCCAAAAGAAGCTTGAAAAGTGAATATAGACCGGTTTGTATCGAAATACTATAAAATTGCAAATGTCAATGTTTCTCTATCCATGTCCTATTTAATTTTACAATTAATTTATTAATATGTTTCGTTGCATAAAATTACTAACTACAATTTATTTATGAACTTATTTTGAAGTAAATGTATTTGTACGAAATTCTTGTTTAATTAGGTCGACTTAGAAAAAAAAAAGGTTTTAATTAGTTGGAAGAAGCCCTTGTACATTGTTCATACTGATCTACACTTTGTAATTGATAAAAGAAGTAGTATTCGATTTTGTAGAATAGTGGTCATATAGGGCGGCTAGAACTTCAATTAAACCATGTGCAATGTCACCCACTTGCATATTAATCCAGGAACTACTTATGTACTTTCTTGATTGTATTCATCCTTGGCTACTTTACCTAGTTTCCTAAATCAAAGTTTGTCACGTGATCCTATATTTTTTTAACTTATGGTTTTTTTTTGGTATTAAAGCGAGATATACAAAAATAGGTCAGATCAAGATGTATCAAGTATTGTGTTTAATAAGATTATTTATTACATTTGTTTTTCAACTTTTAAGCCCATGTTTGGGAGTACCTTTTACAAATTTGAAATTCTCAAAATCTATGTGATGACACCCGAAATGTGCTATCTAATCCTTCTAAATTCATAATCATTTCATGATTTTATGTTTTTGTTTTGTTATTTTGTATGTTTTGAGTTAACTAAAAGTAAAATTTGATGTTGATGTCGATTTCGAGCTAAAATGAGCATAAATGAAATCAAGTGAGATCAACGAGAGTAAAAAGGAGTGCAAAGAGATCAAATAGGCCTTTGCCTTGCAGCGTCGATGCGCCTCACTGTGTTACATGCGGCGGTGTAAGGTAGTAGCTTCCTTACTCGTGAAAAGTGCACAGTGCCACGGTGCTCCGAACCTAATGCGCACATGAACTTCTGTCAGCACTGCGGTGTTGTTCTTAATGCCTCGACATCGTTACGTATTTTAAAAATTCTTTCTGCTGCCTAGGTCAAGCCCTCTCGAATTCCAGCCATTCTAAAGCGAATCTCTCTCTATTTTATGAGTTTTTTAGTCTAGTTTTATATACTTGAATATTTTCTCATCATCTGGCATTTGGATGAGAGCTAAAGCTTTCTATTTTGATGATTATAGACAATATGAATCTCAGTAGTTTGAAGCTACAACTCTATCAGAGTTTTTCGTTGTACCATGCTAAGACGATCATTGTAGTCTACCTACAAGCACGTACATAGAAAATACTTGTTTTTAGGACAACATTTATCAGAAAGCGTGCCTCGACTATGTTTTGAGTCTATAAAGGTTTTGAGGTTCTTTCCAAATCTATATGATTATTTTCATTTGAGTTTCCATATCTAAGTCTTGTTACATCAGCTAACTTACATTTGAGTTTGAATATTATATATTAAATATATTATTTCTAGTTGAGGTGTAATGATCAATTTGCTAGTGCATTCATATTATATATATTCATTTTCTCCAACAATATATATAATACTTTAGAAGAAATTTGATAATAAAACATAAGAGTTTATGAATGGAAATAGTGTTTACAAGTCTAATTTAAAAAAGTAGTCTGATATACTACGTGGTGCACGTGTTACGTAAAGTTTAAAAAGATAACTTAAATATAAAATTTTATAAATATAACTCTTAATAAAATGTGAAATATAAAAAAATAATCATGAAAACCATAAAAAATTTAAAAAATAAATTAATGGCCAAATCTTTTCAATACAATAATAATCGAGATTTTAAAATCAATGATAAATTTAGTCTATAATTTTTTTTTAAAACCATAATGATTTTTTTTAAAAAAAATAATATTTGTACACTATTATACGTTAAATATATTATTACATGATAAATAAAGTAAATATTTAAATATTTTTCACAATAATAAATAATTGTTTACTATAAGGAATTCAGTTTTAATATTTAAACCTATAGGAATATAATATACTAATAACCTATTTGTATTTAGAAACTATAATAACTTCTAATCCAAATCTTTGTCCTTAAGTTAACAATTTTTTTATTTGAATGATTTCATAAATCTAATTTTAAATTTTTATCTAACTAAAAAGTATTAATATTTATTTTATCTTTTGCACAAAAGTAAAATACGATAATCCTCTTTAGTTAATTTTTTTTTATTGTAATGATTTGAGTTATCTTTTAATTGTAAACTTTGATTTAAACCAAGATTTAAAAATATCATGAAAATTTTCTTATATAAAAATCTTTCTTTGATGATTTGTTTACAATATAATTTTGAACCAAAATATTATTATTTCTCTGAAAGATCATTTGTAATGATTTGTTGATGTTAAAGACATGAATTAGTGTTTATTTACGAAACAAAAAAGAGAAAATTAAAGTACAAAAGCACGGAAAAATAGTAAATTATTTAAAACCAAACTAGTGATTATACAAAAATTAAAAACTGAAAAAAAAAATTACAAAAGCATAAAACATAAATTCAATCAAGTTTGCCCACCTCTAAATTGATTAAAGAATCTTGACAAATTTTTTAACCTTAACAGTAAGGATAATCACCGAAAACATATGTTAAACATAAATAAATAAATAAATATAATTGATATCTCCTTTTAGATCTAAGGCTTCAAACAATTTTTTTCCAAAAATAAAATAAAATAAATAACTAGTACATGCGAATGATTGGCTATTAATGAAATTAAAACAGTACCATAATGCTACATACTTCTGGAGAGAAATTACCTGATTAAAAATTGGAAGTTTGATTTAGCTATTAGATATTAAAAGCAAGAACAATATTTAGAGGTGAGTACGTATGTTAAACAATCACAGAAAGAAAACTGGTTCAATTTAGTTATTCATAGATTTTTTCATAACCTTATTTTAGATTTAGAAGTATGTATATGTGTGTATATATATATATATATATTTGTAACGCCCCGGGTTTTAAAACCTTAACCCAAGTTCGTTATTTAAGTAAAAATCATTAAATTCATTTTAAAAGACAAAGACAAAACAAAACAAACATTTTAATTAAGCCCAAGTAAAGTAACAAAGGGTTCCAAACGCTTAAATCAAACTAATAATGAAAAATAAGAAAAAAACCTAGATGTGATCCCTAAAATAGTTTTCTAACCAAAGTCATTACAATTATTACAATTAACAGAAAACCGATAAAAGTTTAAACATAAAGAAAATAAACGCCCAAAAACAGTAAGCGGAAGCATAAATAGGTCTCCTGGTCCCTCCTGATATGGTCACTGGATTCACTTGCCCCTCGCCGATCCATTCTTACCTTTGCCTGAAATAAACATAGAAAGGAATGAGTATAAAATATACCCAGTAAGGAACCCACTACTAATTCTATTAGGTGACCGTTAACTCTCTCTAATAACCCGTACATACGACACACAGTCAAATGGTTCAGTAGGAACGATCATGTCGGAGCAATACGTCACACAGGCTTGCTAACCGACCCTGCCTGGACAAAACGCCACACAGGCTTGTCCGGTTAGAGCAATACGCCACACAGGCTTGTTAACCGACCCTCGCGACAAAACGCCCCACAGGCTTGCCGCACCGTTCCCACCACCAAGTACAAGTCATTAGTTAAAGTTAACAGATACCATATCCAACAATCAACTCAGATACACAAAGTGATCACAACATTTTAATCCTCATACATCAGATAACACTTAATCAACTCACAACAGGTCATGTATAATCCAAACAACAAATATACAAGAACCCGAAGTTAATACCATAGTACAGACAAAAAATAACCATCTTCCACCCTTATTCGCCAAAAGCATGGATTCAGTAGAAGTATTCCTTACCTCAAGTTTCAGAGTTTTCCTTACTCGAACTAGCCTCCAATCGACCCTAAACAATACGAACAATCGATCAATAAACCTTCTCCAATGGAAATATAAATTCTAACCCTTCAGTAACCAAACCCAAACTCACCAACAAACCAACAACGAGCAGTGGCAGCGGGAGACGAAAAATGGTGTGTGCTCGGCTTGGCGACTCGGCTCGACGGCTCGGCTTGGCTCAAGGGAAGCAGCGGCGCACGTGGGTTGCAGATCCGACGCGTGCGGTGACGAGATCTGGCTGTCGCGGATGGAGATCGGCGCGACTTGAAGATCTGGGAGTGGAGGAGATGCGGTTGGTAGCATCAGATCTGACGCGTGGAGCAGCTCGGTGTAGCAGATCTGGGAGGAAACGGGTGGCGGCAGGAGCTCCGGCGCGAGGGCTTGCGGCTTGCGATGGAGACGTGGCTGCAGACGGATTGTTGACCTCGGCTGGGCACGCGGATGGGCGGCGCGCGGGGTTTGACTCGGATGGAGAGGGCGTGTCGCTCGACTTTCGGCTGGAGCAGATCTGGCGCGACTGAGCTCCCCGGCTTCCTCGTCTGACTTGGGCGCGACATGACTGGAGAGGAACAGGGCTGGGCTGCGGGCGGACGGCTCGCGGATCTGAGCGGTGCGGCGCGCGGCTGAGACGGATGGCTGGGCGTCGGCTGTGACTGGGAGGACAGAGATGGCGTCGGCTGCGAGGAGTTCGGTTGTGGAGATGGCAGCGGCGACACGGCTAGGACGGCGACGGCTAGGGTTTGCAAAAGCTAGGGTTTTGATGTGAAATTAGGACTTTTGCAAGAGAGGGAAGATTAGGGAAAGGAGTTGAAGTGCACGTTTCTCAATGTACATTAAATAAAATATTAATAATAATATAATTAATTATAACTTATATTATTTTATTTCTTTCCAAAATAAAATTCAACATTCTCTTCCCTAATTAAAACCAATTTCCTCTTTTAATTCCTTTTCTTCCTACCAAACACTGACAAACAACCCTCAACAAATTAAAAAAATTAAACCCAAAATTAACATCCAAAAATTATAAACTACCTTAAAAAAAATTGGGATGTTACAATATTTAAGCAAATTAGATAGTATAGGTATAGATAGATAGAGGTTATCTAATATTTAAAAATCTATTAATTTAAAAATAATGTTCCACCGAAATTATGATATATATTTTTTCAAAAGTTTGATTTCCTATGTGAATATTTAAAAATCTAATGTTTTCTTTAATAAGTTGTTCGCTTTAAGTGAATATAATAGATATCAAAATTTATTGAACTGTTTTTAAAAAATTTTGTTTCCTTGGGGAAATCTATTATTATTTTAAAAAAAAAATGAAGTTTTTTTTAATGTGAAATTACATAGAATAACCCTATCACTAATTACTGAAATAGGCAAATGAAAAAAACAAAACAAATGTTTCTCCCATAATTCCTCTTAGATAATATATGAAAAAAACAAAGCTTTTAACCATTATATTTGGTTAGAAAGAATAATATATATCATAAAAATTATATATATTGTGTGTGTGTGTGAATACAATTATTAAGAATAAGAAACTTTAATGTACTAGAAAGAATGTAAGATATTATTTGCTCATCTAAATATTTTTATTTTATTTTGAGTTGATTTAATTTTTCCAAAACATCCATTCACTAGACACAAACATAATATTTGTCCAAAGTCATAACATCATTTAAAATTTAAAACCATACATATTGGATCCATCTTGCCTTTGGTAAAACAATGTGGTACTTCATGGAGGCTAGCATTTGCTATGGCACTTCAAACTTATACTACTATCATTTTATTATTGGTCCAAATTTTCAAATTTTCGCTACACATTCTTTAAATTATTGTAAATGAAAAAATTGCTGAAAATATAGAAAAAAAATTTATATTCTGTTAATGATAAATATTGTTGATAGATACTGAGAAAGTTAATTAATGCTTGTCATTAATACAATTTAAAAATTTGCTACATTTTGTAAATATTTTAGTTCGTTATGCTATAGTTGAAAATGTCCCAAAAATTTATTATGCAATAAATATATATTTTTAAAAAAATAAACACGAAAGGAGTATCACCTAATCATTGTTCAAGTTTAAAAAAAAAAAAAAACTGGCTATACAATACACAACAATAAGTAGGTGCATCCTCCACCGTCAACACAAATATTTTTTTCCCCAATAAATGATTGCAATTATGAAATACTAATGGTTTGTTTTTAAAGAAAGCAAAATAAACCAAAATATTATTAATATAACAAAATAACATAGTCTATCTATGATAGGCCACGATAGACTACTATTTTTCATGACACAGATAGTAGTTTATTGCAGTCTATCTACAACAGATTGTGATATATTGTTATATTGTAAATATTTTCAATAGTTTTACTATTAATTTTTTTTTTCTAATAATAATAAAGATTGTTTTAAAATATATCAAAATAAATCAAAGTATTGATTAAATATAATAAAATGTAACATCCAAAAATTTGAGATAATTTTAGGTTAATTATCTTAAAATAATAAGATGGATTTATTTTGGGATCTAATTTGTTTTGGAATGTTAATTATTTATTTTGTTAAGTAATTAAATATATATATGAGTATATATATTTAATTATTTTTGGTTAAAACATAATTGAGAGAGGGGAGAAAAAAATTTGATTGATTTGGAATAGGAAAAGGAAAAGATTTATTTGATTTGGAAAAAATAATAATAAAAGATTATTATTATTTATTAAATAATAATAATATTATTTATAAATTAATATTATTATTTATTAATTTAAGGTTGCATTGGAAAGCGGGAAGGTTATAAAAAAAAATTCTTCTTTTCTTTTTCTCCAGCAGTCGCCGCCACCCCCTTTGTTTTCTTTATTTTTTCTTTTGTCGGTTTCCGGCATTTGTTTCGTCCAATCGTTTGTTTCTCCATTCGTCGATACCGTTTAATCTCCCGAATTTGATTTTTCTGTTGTCGCTTACGGTCGTCGTTGTTAGTTATATGGGTAAAGATTTTTGGATACCCAATAAAGTTAATTGAGAATTAATTTGGGAATTATTCTTGATTAATTGAAGGTTCTTTTGGAGCTATGACTAGAATTAATTTGTAGGGTTTCTCCTACGAGTTAATTGGAGAGTCGACAACGAATCGGTAAT
Source organism: Cucumis cinereus (assembly GCA_037974625.1). Taxonomy (NCBI): domain Eukaryota; kingdom Viridiplantae; phylum Streptophyta; class Magnoliopsida; order Cucurbitales; family Cucurbitaceae; genus Cucumis; species Cucumis cinereus. Next base: position 3,796,990 of record JBBPDJ010000019.1, on the reverse strand, counting down.
ATTAAAGAACTACTTGGAAGGGTAAATTTGATTAACAATTTTTGAAAAAATTGTTAATTAAATTGTTATGTATAGGA
>JBBPDJ010000019.1:3776490-3786823 GCA_037974625.1 Cucumis cinereus | reverse complement strand
GAAAAAAAAAATGCTTCCGCTGTGTGTTTTGTTAAGATTATGAGTTCTTCTTGTATAAGTAACGACCTCGGGTTGAGGTTGAAAATCTGGGGCGTTACACCAACTGTGCAACCTAGATGAACAAAAAAAACATAGTGCCCAGTAATCCTGTTTTTTTTAGTAGTGTCAGCTCGAAAAAAAAAAACAAAAAGCACGTACAAAAAGAGAAAAACGAAAAACACAAACAAACACCACTCACATTATCAAGATTAGAGAAGAAAGAATAAGACTTCAAACTATTTTTTCTTATATCACCTAGCCAAACACCCTCCACCGCGGCTCAGATCACCGTCGATCTTAGTTTTGTGACCCTCAGAGCTGTCATTTTTTTCAGAGTTGTGACACTCACCACCACACACCGTCAGAACCTCGTCGATCTCAGTTTGCAAGGCTCGTTTGTAGACCGTCATGTTCGCGACAGGTGCCAACCCTCAGATTCGCGTCAGATTCGCAAGCCTGTTCGTAGATCATTGTTTTTAATAGAATTCATCTCATTTGAATTGCATTGAATCCTGCTCGTCGTCGATTTAGATCCTTTCCCGTGTGGCTATCTTGAAGGGGAGGGGAGGGAGGAAGAGAGTTGGAAAAGAAAATGGGGCTAGGGTTTTCCTCTTCTGTTTGAGAGGGAAATGAAAAATGAAAAGCAGGGTACAAAAAAAATTAAGTTTTTTGAGAAGAAATGGAAGAACGCAGATGAGGTATGTTTTTCTGCGAAGAAATTGTGTTTTTTACAAAGAAATGGGTTGGGTTTTTGCTACCAAATTGGAAGAAAGGGCGTGCAAAAAAAGTTTTTTAATTCTAACTCCATTACTTGACGGTTAAAATTCGTCCAGTACAAACAAACTAAACTTGACAGGTAAAAACCGTCAGGTATTAAAAAAATTAAAAAAAAATCTTCATTATTCCTCCTTTTGTTTATTCTTGATAGTTTTGTATAAAACTGTCAACAAAGTGTCAAATAAACCTTTTTTGCAGTAGTGTATGTTTCGTCTCACGGAGGAGGAAGTCCATCGTTGAATTCCCTCGCATACACATGTTTTATATTTGATGTCTGGTAGGTGCATCTCAATTACCGTAGTATTTGGTTTAGTTATTGAGTATTTTAGTGTTTTTTAAATTGTTTAGAAACTCTTCAAGTTGAATTATTTAACGTTGTATGTTTTTAATTCAAATGAGGGTATTTTCGACAATTTAACATTTTTATTATTTTTTATTATTTATTCAAATTTTCCATTTTAATAAATTTATTTTTCGCTATTTGTCCAAAGTAAACGTTTAATTTTGTCATTTATCTAGTCACCCCTTTTTATTTTATAAAAAAACGTAGCCTTCGACTTTTGATGATACATCATCGCAGGAAAATCGAGAGAAGTTAACGATCGGGAGTAAATTAGAGAGAATTTTTCCTACCGTTTCAGTAGCGTTTTTCAAGGATCAATTCGTGGTCTGATTGAGCTAAAAGTTTAACAGGGTGTTCTTGGCACGAAGGTCTTAATCAGGCGGTGGAGATTTCGTTTGGAGCTATCTATAATTAGATTTTAGTGGATAGTTGTTTGCCACTTATTTGAGATTATTCTAATTTATTCTTTATTATTTGTTCTCTTTTGTTGTTGAGATTGTTAATTTTGAGATATATTTTTGTATGCCTCTAGTTGTGATTAGGGAAAACTCATTGTACCCATTATTTTGATTATTGTGGCGATTTTGACATCGGTCCATGATTTTTTACTGCTCACATTGAGAGAGTTTTTCACATTAATATTTCTTGAGTCCTTGATTCATTATTATTGTTATTTCTAGTTGATTAGTATTTTATTAGATTCACACGAGAGTGAAATAACTGATCCAAAAAGTTTGGGAGATTTTAGTCGACCAGAAACAAAGTGTTTATCTCAACGCAACCTTAGTCTTGCATTTAATTATGATCAAATTAACACAATTATCTCAATGATATTACTTGTGAAGTGATTTTCTAATATCTTTGTTAAATCTTCTTGATTGCTTTTCTTTTTCCTTTGCACTCCAATTTTATGGCTTTTTGGATTTGGAACAGAGAATACTACTCTTATAATCCATTTGTGAATCTTTTGATCCTTTTATCTTTCCGAGGCTCTTGATCTCGAATCCTAATCATTGCCATTTAAAGAGTGTTTGCCGTGGTCTGTGACGAAATGAAATAGTAATATAATGTAATTCATAACTCATGATTGAGTTGAGCATTTTGGACTCTGTATGTGATATAAAATTCATTTCGTTATGATAGTTTTCAGTCAAACCATTTTTCTTTATGTTTTCACTCTTTCCGATCTCATTTCCATTCATTCTTCGAATACTCACACTTTTCTACATTTTTCTGATTTCTTATAATTCTTTGTACATTACAATACTCCAATCAAATGCTTAATTTATTATCAAGCTTTGTTTTAAGCCGTAATATTATCTTTTGATTCAAATAGGGTTGTTTTCAAATATCGAAATATTAACCAAAATATTTACAAATAGAGTAAAATAACGTTGTCTAATTAGTAATCGATAGTATTGTCTACCAGTGTGTATCAATTATAAATAATAATAGTCTATCAGTGATAGATAGTATTCTCAATCGTTGCCTACCATATTTATACACATTTTCAGTCATTTTGCTATTTAAAATAGTTATCAAACAAAATATATAATTATATCTTTGGTTAATAAATACCTCATGCCATAATATAGTTAGATTGCTAACAACTAAATCTAATTTTTTTCTTTAGAAAAAAAAGAAAGAAAGATAAACATGAGCATTATCCAAAGCTCCACAATAACCGACATTGAAAGTTGCAAACTACCCTCTTAATTTGGGCTAAATATTTTTAATAGACTTAATACTTTGACAGCTTAATTTCCTTTTAGCACCATAAATTTGGGTAACAAAAAAGAATAGTACACATCAATTATTAGATTAGGTAATAATATTAAAATAAAAGCAAATAATTGAAAAAGTGAACCAAAAGTTTGAAATTTGAATACTTTTGCACCATAATATAATGGTACATTTTTTGGATTTTTCTTTCTTTAATAATACCCATAAAAGTTACAGTTGTCCAATATAAATTCCACACTTCATTGCCGACAAATTTGTATATCTACTTTATTTTATTTACTATTATATATTTCACACCTTTTCTTCTATTTTTTCTTTTTCTTAATTATTGTTTTAGTTAAAGTGAATACGTATATAAAAGTTTAGTAATGGATCAACTTTCAAGTTTGTATTAATTAAGCTTTTGAGTGTTAAATGGGATAACTAGTATTTGAATGTCTTGAATTCGTTGTGTGGTTCGGTGTTTCGTTCTTCCGTTCTCGTACTAGGTATATGATATTTATTTTATGAGTCGTTTCTTGACCCTAAAGTTTAGAAGAGTGTAATATATAAACTCTCTATCTTAGTTACGTCGTTTTGTATTCTGAAAACATTATCTCTTATAATTTGTTTTTCATGTGCCCTAAGGACGTAGCTAGCATATTGTTAAAGAACTACGTATATTTGTCTGTCGAACTTTATACATTTTTGTATTATTTAATTGTTGGTTTTGTAACATAATAAATCTCTAAATTATTAATTAAAACTCAAACACCTAAGTTAAATTATATTAATTTCATATAATATACTTCAATATTTTTTCTCAACAAACAAATTTAAGCAAAACAAAACAAAAGTATAGCAGCCATTGACAAAATTTAAAGTTTGAAGGATCACTAGATATTAAATTTAATAAATTCAATCTTATGTTTGTTAAATCATTCATTTAAAAAGGCAACTTTTTAAATATAGAAAATGGATTAAATTATTTCCAAGTTATAACAAATTTTTCTACATTTTTTACAACTTAGATAGACGCGGATAGAAGTCTATCACTCGCTGTCTATATCAGTAATAAAGATTAATAGAACTCTATTTGATATTATCGGTGATAGAAACTGATATTGGTCTATCATTGATAATGTTAATAAAAAATTATCAGTATCTATTAGTGATAGAAACTGATACAAATCTATCATTCATTGTCTATCAGTGATATAGACTGATAGAAGTCTATTATTAATATATCAATGATAGAAATTGATATTGGTCTATCATTGATAGAGGTTGACATAAGTCTATCAATGTTATTAGTGTTCTTTTGTTATTTCTATAAATAGTTTGATATTTTCTCTATTCATGAAAATCTCTCTTAAAATGTATATATATTAAATATGTGAAAATTTTTAAATATGTCCCATTTGTTTTTCAAAGAGAGGAGAGAAAAAAGACGAGCGCCAAAAAGGACATAATATTTACACACAAACACAACGTGGTAGACTTGTCCTAGTTTATTTAATTTCTCTTTCGCTTATAAAAAACATCTAGATAAAAGGATCATCCATTTTTTCTTGCAATACATATAGAGTGGAGGAATCAAATACCAGATCTCAAGAGTTAAAACATTGATATAATAGTAAATTACCTTCACTCATTAACTCAAGTGTTTTGTGTCGAGATCTTGTATCCAAGTACGTATTTTTCTTCAATCAATATTCTAATAATTTTATTTATAGAGCACATAAAAATTATATCAATTAAAATGGTGTTTGGTAGTCTTAAAAGAAGTTTTCTCTTTTTTTGAAAAAAGTTAATAGTAATAAAAGAAAACCAATAATTTTTAATACTTTACCTTAATTTGTCTCTATAAATGCAGGCGCCATTCTTTTCCAGCTCATTCATCACAAAGATGTCTTCTTCCAAGTACTTGTTAGCTCTACTACTTGGGCTACTCTCGGTGGTTCTCACCAAGCCGGTCGTCGGTGATTACACCGTCTATCCTAAACTTCCACATCCACCATCGATTCCCATTTACGAGCCACCAAAGCCTCCAGTAGTTCCTATTTACGAGCCACCAAAGCCTCCGGTAGTTCCCATTTATGAGCCACCAAAGCCTCCGGTAGTTCCAATTTACAAACCACCTAAACCTCCGGTTGCTCCAATTTACAAGCCACCCAAGCCACCAAAGCCGCCGGTGGGTCCAATTTACAAGCCACCAAAGCCTCCAGTGGTTCCAATTTACAAGCCACCGAAGCCTCCGGTAGTTCCAATTTACAAGCCACCTAAGCCTCCAGTTGCTCCAATTCACAAGCCACCCAAGCCACCAAAGCCGCCGGTGGGTCCAATTTACAAGCCACCGAAACCTCCGGTAGTTCCAATTTACAAGCCACCTAAGCCTCTAGTCACTCCAATTCACAAGCCACCCAAGCCACAAAAGCCTCCCGTGGTTCCAATTTACAAGTCACCGAAGCCTCCAGTAGTTCCAATTTACAAGCCACCTAAACCTCCAGTTGCTCCAATTTACAAGCCACCAATGTCGCCAGTAGGTCCAATTCACAAGCCACCAGTGGTACCAATTTACAAGCCACCCAAACCTCCGGTGGTTCCAATTTACAAGCCACCGGTAGGTCAAATTTACAAGCCACCGAAACCTCCAATGGTTCCAATTTACAAGCCACCAAAACCTCCAGTGACTCCAATTTACAAGCCACCGAAGCCTCCTGTAGCTCCCATTTACAAGCCACCGAATTCTCCAGTAGCTCCCATTTACAAGCCACCAAATTCCCCAGTTGTTCCAATTTATAAACCACCCAAACCGCCCGTAGGTCCAATTTATGAACAACCGAAACCTCCCGTAGGTCCCATACACAAACCGCCGGAGCCAATTGACAAACCATCTCTACCGCCACCATATTCTTACAATCTTCCGTACAGTCCACCACCATCCAACTAAGTTGTGTGCAAGTGAAGCAACCTAATGAAGCTAAATTAGCATAAATAAGAGCTTTTGGCTACTCAATGTTCTAAGCTTATTGTGCTCATCTTTCTTCTTTGTAAAGCAGAGGATGAGCTGGCCATTTGGTTGATGGTGTTTCCAAAATTATTTCTACTTACTCTTCTTCTTGTCTACTTTCATGTTTGCACTATTGGAAATTTCATTATAAAATTTGAACTACAACCCCACATTTTATTTATATATCAATCCTCTCTGTGTTCACTGAGCCTCACTCCTAATTAAGAAAGTCACGAACTCCTAATCAAAGACACAACACAATGCCCTTGAAATGATCTAAAGGTTATTGTCAAGTGTACTGTTTTTTTTAGTGTATATTATTGAAGTACATTAATTCAAACCACAAACTTCTTAGATATTAACACATTTATGTTAATTGTGTAACACACAAGTTAAAGAGGGTATATGAATTAATCGAAATCAAATTCAAATGAGAGAGATCTTAAGGATTACAAAATTATGGTTAAGAAATGCTCCTAAGAATTTAAAGTTGCTACCCTATACCAACAAGATACCTCTTTCTTTTTTAGTGGTTTAACTATAAGAACTCTAAGATGTTCATTATTCTTGACATGAATCAATTCTATCTTTGATGACCTCTTAAAATATTTCATAGAAAGTATTTGTGAGGACAAAACATTATAAAAGGCTTAGGATGACTTTGTCGGGGTCTAAACGTTGTAAATTGAGTTGAGACTAATTTGCTTTTGAAATTTCTAGGTGGGTGAAAGGGCAAAAAACTTAGTACTTTTTTAAATGCTGCATAGAGGGAGACTTAATGAAATGAGGAGAGAGAATTCATTATATAATGAGAGTAGGCAAGAGGGAGAGGGGAGAGGGGAAATTTTGTTTTTTGAACAGTGGACAGAAGGAAGATAGGGTTTTGGTTTAAGATGAGGGAAAAGGGAAATCACAAAAAAATATTAATGAAGTGAGAGAAAAAAAATAGACATTTATATAATGAGTGATTGATTTTTAGAGAGTAGGTAGAGAGAATTATTCTAGAGAAAGATTATGAATTCTCAAATTATTATAACATAGTGCTCTATTTATAAATATTTAACAAGTTTTGTCATTTAAAATAATATTTCGAACAAATATTCACCTCCTTAGTTTAGGATTTGACGCCGTTAACCCTTTGTTTGGATTCAACAAATAATTTCCCGAACAAATATTCACCTCTTTGTTTGAAATTCGAGAAATTATTTTAAATTATTTACTTTGTTTGGAACGAGAAAAATTTGAAATGAAATTTCATGTTCGGATGTTAATTGGAAAAGAAAAGAAAAATAAAAAATTACTAATATAGACCTTTATCTCTGAATGTGTTCGTTGAAAATTAGAAAATGACTGGTCAATTATGTAATTTACTTTTAAATCTTATAAAATTTTGGGAAATCCGAGCATTTTGGCCAATATTTTTTTTTTTAAAGTGAAAACAAAATTTGAAATCATTTTGGATTTTAATTACAATCATTATCTTGAATTTATTTGAAATCCATCATGAAATCCCTCGAATCTTGAAGTTCGAAACAAAGCATAAGAGTTTGAGAAGAGAAATATTTAAAGAATTCTAACAAATCAATATATTTAAATAAACTTGTAAAACTTTCTCATTACTCCAAATATGTTGGGGTGTTTACCTATCTAGCTACGTTGTAGTAAGGTACAACCAGTACTCCAAATATTTTAGGAGTAGTGGGGCACAACCAGCACTCTCGATGACTTCGTTGTCGTGGAGTAAACTCATCACCAAGAACGACTAACTCCCTATGTGCACATAGTATTGCCCTCAAAGGGCTAAACACCCCAACATTCGACCCAAAATCTATTGCATACTGAATTGGGTCCCAAAGACCTATAATCTCTTCCAAGTACCATAGTTGTCAGTACTGGATCTAAAATGATATCTCTCAAGTATAGAGTTATGATATAAAACAAGCATAAATAGATTATCTTAACTCGAAAATATACAATACTTAACTTGCTTACTTTCTCATATAAATCTCATGCTTAACTTAATAAAACATGCTTGTTAGAAACTTACTTTAAAGCCATGCTTCATAACTAAAACTCTTCTCAAAACCATATTTTGCTTCTAAATCATACTTTGCTTGGCTTAATACTTAAAATCTTGAATAATTAAAGAAAACATGCTTTTAACTAAAACATGTTCAAATAATAAACGTTTAGAAATTATTTGTCACTCATGATTTTAGGCAAAATTCTTTGGGCTTGTAAAATTGTCCTATTATCTTTTAACTTGAAATATGATAATTAAATCCTCAACTGATCCTCTTGGTTCTAGGAAATATCCAAATTTAACTTAGAACATCCCAAAATATCAAAAATAGGTCAACGACACAATAGGCATGGGTTGGGCACACGGTATGGCTGGTGGATGCATGTTGGCTTTGCGTTGGCCTTGTGATGGGCGCGTTGGCACGCGCACTAACCTCTATGGTGACATGTTCCATTGCCATAGGGCTCTTTTTGCATGCCCTTCGCGCGTGTATGCCTAGATGTATAGTCGTGCGACGGGCGCCTTCCTATGCACTAAGTGGCTTTATACGATGACACTCACCCCATGCGAGCAATCTCCACGCTCAACACTCCTCGTCTAGTGTCACGATGCCTAGCGAAGGACATGTTTACTTGCTCAGGCCTTGAAACTACCTATTTCATAAAAATTTTCCAAATATCAATTCTAATTATCATAACTCAAAATCTACTCATTAAATTGGAAAACTTCCTTCTATAAACTTGTTTTTTATCCTCTTAATTAGTTTACCTCAAAATTATTGCCCAAAATTTGAAGTAGAACTCCAGCTAAAGACTCATAAATTCACTATTCTGGATTTCTTGAAAAACTGAACAACATGAAGTTTCTTAAGAATTTCGTTACCTTCTTCAATTCTTTTTCTTTCAACAGCCCAGGCACAAAATCTACACTAAGAAACCTTTCGTTCAAGACCAATTTCATTAGATTTGTAAGCGGGAACACGAAGAACTCTCAGCTAAAGTTAACATACTTAAAGAGTCGTCTGCATGAATTCAATTCATACCATGGCCTTACTGACAAAACAATTCTCGAAGTTCACACAAAAGTACAACAGACGTTCTGGAAGTCAGTTCCCCAGTCAAAACAATGTGAACCTACAAAAATTGTCAAACTCTTCTGTTAAGAAGAAGGAGTTTGAAGGAGACAGTGGTAAAATCTCTCAGAAAAGTGATTGTTCGTTTCGTTGCCGAGAATGTGAGTAGCAGAGATAGAAGTTGAATACGTGGAAATCTTAGAGCAACAGAGTGATCGAATACTGAGACTCATGCAAGAAAACCATCGGCTGCTAACCACAATTTCAGAATTGAAGAAAACACTGCGAGAAACATGTCTGGAGCGTGACAACATCTCTAAAACAGTACGTATGTTGAATTCAGGTACAGATAGTTTAAACAATCTTCTAAGTATGGGAAGATTAGCTGGAGATAGGAGTGGATTAGGATACAAACAAGATAATGCTGATGTAGAATCAATGCGTCATCCTATAATATCTCGAGCTGAGAAGGAGAAATCAACTAATAACACCTTAATAAAACCCAGAAGAAGATGGATATGTCATTTTTGTGGAAGGCTAGGACATATTCGGCCTTTCTGTTATGATCTACACTCTGAAACTCAATCTAAATGGATATATCAGAGACCAAAGCGTGTTCGACAAGTATGAAAGGTTAAAGAAAACCAGAGTGAGACATCAAATGTTCCTAGTGAGCAGTCTCATGAGGGACCGTCGTCTCCACGGGCTTATTTTTAATTTCTTCTCTTACCCAGGGGGATATGTATGTAGATGTTATGACTATGGTTATGACTCTTGGTTATGACTCTGACTATGTCATGACTTTGCTGATTGTTATGCTGAGTATGTTTTTGTTTTGGTGAATGATTGATGGTGGTGGTTCCTGTTTTATCTATGAGGTATGAATTCTGTCTTATTGACTGTGTTCAGAATTCTGAGCTTAATGTTGTTGGGTGTTAGCTGCTTAACTATATGGTAAGATTGGCAGGGTCTGGTGTGTGGGTGATGAAAAGAAATTATGTCAGCCAAACGGGGAGCTTGTTGTATTTTTTAATTGGCTTAAATATAATTCTTTTATTTTGAGAAAATATCTTAACCATATGAGTTTATTTTCTCTCTCGTGTTTGTTAAGGTATGGTTGAGATATTCTAGGTTTGTTATGGTCTGTGTTTTTTGAATTACTTGGGAGTGGTTATGATGCCATAGATTATATTAGGTGTTGGTGTGAGAAGAAGGAGATATCTCTTCATCGTAAAAAGGTGGGTTTTGCATTATGTTTTGTGTGTAATTCTGGAGATAAATTTAATATGATCAGAGTTGTGTTTTTGTGTGTATGAAAGTTATTAGTGTGATTGCATATGGATG
>JBBPDJ010000019.1:3734084-3753064 GCA_037974625.1 Cucumis cinereus | reverse complement strand
AAGAGGAAGACGATGATTTACGTGGTTCGGCAACAGGAGGCCTACATCCACGGGAAGGAGAGGAGCTTTATTGAGTTTGAGATACAAAGGTAAGTTTTTCTAGAAAATACAGATTTCTTCTTTTTTTTTTTTTAACAACAATTAAGGAAGTAAAGATCCATTTATATAGACGATAGATCTTGATACAAAAGTGGTTGGTAAACTGATTTTCTGTTTAAAACTGAGTTTGTTGGAGTCAAAAACTTCACAAACATTAACTCAAAAAAATTATAGACCTACTAAATGGAAAATTCTCCCTGAAGGAAAATTATCCTTGAAGGATCTTAGGAGTTTGACATATATTTTTCTGGACATTGAGGTGTCTTATCCACTATTGGTGGCTTATTTTTGTCTCAACAGAAGTATACTATCGATCTTCTATCTTCTTCATGGAGCCAAGATGTTTGAAGCCAAAGGTATTTCGACTCCCAACTCTTAGCTCTCTTACTATTTCAGCTACTCAATGTGAGAAGTTTCAAGATCTTTTTCTTTATAGAAGCATTGTCGAAGCTCTTCAATACATTACTTTGACGAGGCCTGAGATTCCCTTTTGTTTGAATAAAGCATGTCAATTTATGCATGCTCCTACCACTCTATATTGACAATATATTAAAAGGATACTGAGATATCAGAAGGGAACGCTTGACTCTAGCCTATACTTACAGAAATCTGTCTGCTTGAATATAATTGGGTTCACAAATGCTGATTGGGCCTCCGACCCCGATGATAGAAAATCGACTTTATGTATTTGTGTTTTGTTTGGTAATAATCCAGTTGTTTGGGGATCTAGAAAACAATCTACAATATCTCGATCAAGCACAAAGGCAGAGGATAGAACTTTAGCACTTAGAGCTGCTGAAATCCTATGGTTGAAATCTTTGTTTACTGAGCTGAAATATTTGTGCAACAAACTCAAATAATCTGGTGTGATAATCTTAGTGCTGTCCACCTCAGTGCGAATCCATACTTCATTCACAAAAGAAACTAGAAATTGATATCTATTTTGTTCGTTGTCCTAGCAAAGAAGATTGATATTAGACATCTCCCGCTTTCGCACAAATAGCTGATATTTTTACAAAAGCTATCTCTACTCAAGCTTTTCTAAAACTTCGATCCAAGCTCAATATTGTTTCTGCTACATCCATTGGCTTGAGAGGATGTCAAGTTATCGCATTAAAGACCAACCCAACCAAGTTACACACTGAAGACCAGCTAGCCCGACCCACATATATTGCAACCCATGGAGACCAAGCCTACCTGCTGACATATGGAATCTGTTTTGTTTTAGCTTTGTATTTACCTTTGTAACCATTTTATATTATCTCAATCTCTCTATAAATTCTTGTCAAATCCATTTCTAAATAATGAGAGAATTAATAAGATCGATAATTCCATTATGAGATTTTAAGTGTCTCTGCAAAGCTAATCAGCAATTAATTACAAGATTATCAGAGGATTGTTTCGATGAAATATTGTAGATTTTCAAACAACATGAGATCTTAAGATTTATACCAGATTAAGTTTTATGCAAGGTGCATTTTCATCATCTTAAGATTTCTAAGAGTTAAAGTTGCGGCGGCTAAAGAATATGTTTTAAAGAGTCGAAGACATTCCCTTAGGTAAGTAATTATCATTTATTTTCTTATTTTGAGTTGAGCTAATATACATGAAGTTAAGTAGTTGATAATATAAGGGTAGTTTCAACCATTTGAAAATTCTAGAAAAATCTTATTTTAATCTATTAATTTTTCATTAATTGTATTTATCTTTTATTATCATGGTACTATTCTTCTATTTATGAAAGTTGAGCCAAGATGAAACTGTATTTAAAATTGAGGTAAAACTATGGTTAAGGTCAAGATGGATGTGCACATTAGTTTTAAAGATTTTTTTTAATAAAAAACATGTGTCGAGTTCAAATCCTTAGTGCAAATTTACAATCTACAATTCGAAATTTCAATCTCATAATTGAACCCATTTTCATTCATTATTGGATTTTCTTTTTTATGTTTGTAGTTACGAATATCTTCAAAAATTGATAATGCGGAGCTGGTTTGGAAATGTTTTAGGTATAGTGTATTTCTTGTATAGTGATTGGAAGATTACACAAAAAGTAAATCAAATTTGTTTTAATTACCATGTAATTTGTGTAGCTGTATCAAATTTGGTAGATTGTGGAATAATGTTTAGTTACAGTTTATGTTGTACGATGTATTTGATTTGGTAGATTAGAGAAGAAGGTAGCTACACTTTCTCATATTTGTCTAGTTGTGGTGTATTTTTGTGTATTTATAGTTAATTAGAATATATAACTTATAACTTGAATTACACTACTTTATCCACCCTACCACCAACATGAATAAATCTTGAAAATTGATATATCAGTTAATAAATTCTAACGATAAACATCATTGTTTTTATAACTTCGTGAACTAGATGTTACTCAAAACCATTTTAAAATCAAGGGTTTGATTCTTGCTCACGTAAAATTGTTAGAACTCCACGAAAATGGTATACATAAATTAATATTAAGTTAGTGATAACAAAACAACATTCATTGTAAAGAATGGAATATTCTGTGCCAAAAAGGATAAACCTAATTTGGCTGGTTAATTCAATTGTAAATTTGTATGTTTAATGATGAGTTGGTGGAATTTGACCATTTCTTTGACTTTGACTATTTGACCCCATTCAACTTTTTAACAGTAACTTGAAACTGAAAAAAATATATATTTTTTCAAAAAAAAAAGAATGTAACATTTGTAAATAGTTGTTCTAGTAAAGTAAATAGGTAATTGACATGATTTTCTTTCGTAGATATTAAATACCTTCACCAGTCTTACTTACAAATTCATTACCGAACTTATTATAATTAAACCTCTCACAATTATATATGCTTAAAATTTAATTACAATAATTGAAGTTTGACAGAATAAACTTTGGTAAAATATGGAGATCATCACATTGTTTAAGAGTATGTGTGTATAACTTTTTGTATAAGATTTCGTCATCCTATATCCATATAGACGCATATGTTGGCATCATATTGTATTTTAAAAAATCTATCACCTATCTAGAAATAAATATCTTTTTAATAAGTATATTTAGAAATTAAAATAGCAATATTATTGGTACGGAAGCTCGCATACCCTTTTGTAGGTCTGTTCATCGGTCCACTTCTTTATCTTGGTCTCAATTTTAATTTGACTTTCGTGAGAGTTGCATTAGTGCGTAACTTGAATTAATTGTTACTTTTCAATAAAGCACAAATTACTTGCGTTACTTCAATTTGACCTTCGTCGGATCCTTGATACTCATTGAATCACTAGTGTACATTTGATACACTTGAATTAAAATGATATCACTAGAATTTAAGAAAAGAAAAACCTTTAACTTATTCTTCGAAAGCAACAGTCCCGATCTCTCTCCCATATGAAAATTTACACCCTTTTGTTCAATTTGAAGGATTGTTTTTTAGAACTAGATGAATAAATGTATGTTGAAATTGGATTGTATTCACAAATTTCATAGTCTCCACATAACCCATGAACCATACCTACGTCAATTCGCTCATCATGAACCAAATCGGTTTTATATGTTTCAGTCAATTCATAGAGGTTGTACTAATCTTAAGATCCCATCATAATCCATTATTAAACTCCTTTTCTAACAAACCCTATAATCCCTAGCGTTAAATTGGAATGTAGTTTAGAATTGCAATTTTCGAGTTATAGACTAGTATGACCATATACACAAAAACTTAAAAAACATATATTTTTTATATAATTTAGCCTTAAATATATATTTATTCCAACTAGTTGATCATGAATAACAATATTATAATACATACTTTATTTTTTTTTTTTTTTCCAAAATCCATACTTTATGTTTTAATTAGTGGATGGGATGAAGCAAGTTCACATTAAATAATTATGTCCAACAACTTCTCACTTTTGTGATATTTTAGAAAATCTATTACCACCTTTGCTTATGTTTTTTTCCTTCTCTAATGGATAACAATTATAATCATATTAATTAATCAAAAATAACAAAAACACATTCAAACTTACACCATAGAGTCTTTTATTTAAAAATCTATAGAAAAGAACAAAGATATTATATAGTTGATGAAGCAAAATATATAATTTATACATTAATAACACAAAAACAAACAAAAAAAAAACTCAAGATTCTTGTTATTTTTCTCTTGCTTAAAAAAGGCAAGGAAAAATTGATGCAAAATCTTGAAAGCCATATTAACTAATGGCAATAATGTAGGGTTATATATCTAAGTTTCAAAGCTATAAACTTATAAACAATGTCAACTATAATGACATTTTGATCGTGTTCGTCACAATGTGGTTGTTTCTTTATAAGGAATAGTCTATTTTGATTGAAGTTTATCCGACTATTGTTGTAGCTTATAAAATAATTGGTTGGTTGTTACAAAAATGGTTGAATTTTTAAACCATGAGAGGTTTTACCATGGTCGGAGATTCTCGGATGACTCTAAAAGTTCTTCCAAATAATCAGAGCCAAGATCTTCCAAAACAACCACATTATTCTCATTCTTCCCAATCCCATCTCTCTCCTTGCTCTTTCTTCTCGTGAATTTCTTCCTCATCGAATGTTTTCTCTTCAAAGCCACCACGGGAGACCCGCCGTCGCCACCCTCAGCGGCGGAGTTGATCATCTCCATCTCCTTCAGCGATTCCTGAACTGTTTCTACCGGAAAATTAAGAACGGCGGCAGGGCCTCTCATCGAAAAAGCAGCTTGATCGTAGGCCAAAGCAGCGGCCTCGGCGCTGTCAAATGTCCCGAGCCAAACCCGAACCCCATGTCGGGTTGAGTCTCGTATCTCCGCCGCGAATTTTCCCCACGGTCGCCGGCGGACCCCTCTGTAGGACTTTCTCTTGTGGGGGTCTTCTTCTCCGAGCGAATCGACCTCCTCGTCTTTGATCGGATCCTGGGGAGGGGAATTCTCCGGTGGGTCGAGAGAAGCCTCGGAGATTAAGCTGTGAAGAAGCATTTCGCCGGAATCATTCTCGTTGAAGGGCAGAGAGTGATCGTTGATTTGAAAACCTTCCCATCGGAGGGATTCGAAGGAGCTAAAAGAAGATTGGGGTGAGAGATCGGATTTTTGGGAGTGAAAAAATGAAGAATTCATTGAAATATTAGAAGAAATGAAGAAGGGGAATTGTGGTTCATGAAAGGAGAAGACTACTACTCTGTTTTTTTTTTTTTTTTTTTTTTAAGTAGCCTCTGGTTTTTTGGACAGAGAGATGGCTTCTTCATTGGCTATAAATAAATACCAAATGGCTGTGTAAATTGAAAACAAAAAGTTACAAACAATAGGCTTTTCCTTTACCTCATCCATTGAATAGTTTCAAGAGGATTTAAATTTTGAACAAATTTTGGCCAAATTTTTGTTTTTAAAAATTGCAAACTATCTTTTAAAAATTATTTGTAACGATTCGAGTTTAAGAGGAATATATGAATGAATCGATATCACGAGACCAAGTATCATGAAAGGAAAAAGATTCGTATTGGTTTGTCTAAACAACTTTCATTCTAACAAGCTTTTAAATCCTAGGCTTGGACATTACATTATTTGATCAAATGATAATTAGTTTACTCTAAATATTTCTTTAAAAAAAATATTAAAAAAAGAAAATTTAGTTGAAAACTGACAAAACTTTATTATCTAATTATAATAAATAATTAATCTTGATTATTAGAGAGCATATAATAATTAATTTTTTGTTTTTGTTTTTCTTGGGAGATACACCAAAGGCACAAAGCGAAGCCTAGAAGGTTAAATGGAAAACGTGAGTCAATTAGGAAGTTTGAAAAGAAAATTAAAAGGATTGGTGGCCAAGTCAGAGTGGAAGAAAGGATAATGATGACGTCAGCCGGATGACCAATTTTTTTTTTCTTTTCAAATTCATAGGTTCTTTGTACACGTGTGAAGGGGTTTGGGATGACGTGGAATTTAATGTTCAATTCATGTAGACAAGTTTTTTTTTTTTTTTTTTTTTTTTATAATTTAGTGACAGTTGAGAGGGAGCATGTGATCCTCAACTGAATCACACACTCCAAACTTTCTAGAACCCACTCTCCCCCTTCCCTCTCTATCACATAATTATTTATTTTAGGTCTATGTCTTAATCTTACATTACTATTTTCATATTTTTTTGTCTTTTTTTAAATATTTTTTAAAATTTGATGCTCGAATTCGACGTAGATAGATCCCCACAATCTAGCACAAATCAGTCTCCATGAGCTCCGTAAATAATAAACGATACAACATAATTACTTGCATTTTACAATTGTAGGAGGAGTTTGGGTATCTTGTAAGTCTCTAAATTGAATCAAAATTAATTTGGTTCCATTCTTGTTGGTTAGGATAGCTAGCCCAAACTTTGGATCCAGTTAGTCTTGGCTTGATCGCCTAGGGACTAACCTATATGTTGGACCCTCACTTGATTCACCTTTATTGTTTTAACATAGTTTAAATTTGATTTCGCGCGTGACAAAATAAAAAAAAAATGATTAGATTTCCATATTGAGAATTAAATGCACTGGGTTTGAAGTTTTATTTCCAAATAAAATTAAGCATGTGTTAAGTAGTTTATTTAACTAATATAAAATTCTCAACAAATGCTAAAATGGGATTATATATGTGTGTGAGAGAGAGAGTAAATCAGAGTGTTCAAATATATCAATATTGTGTCGTGGAATGACTACTGTCTTGAAAGTAAATTGTGACACATGCAACCTCAATGCTAAATAGCTTCTTATCGATTTCTCCCCAAGGTTATCACAACCCACCACTTTCTCAAATGTGCACTCGTTAGAGAAGGATCAGAATCAATAGAAAATTTTGCTCGTATTAGAAGAAGAAAATGTAGGCCTTTTTTTTTATAGAAAAAATGTTGTTGAAACTGGTATTGCAAACAATGTGTTGGGACAGAAGTTAGGTGTTTGAAGTTGAACACTTGGACAGAAGTTGAATGCCTAGAAATTTTATGCGGTGAATTTCAACGTCTGGAATGAGAATGTGTTTAGATGAACATCTCGTGATGAAGCTCCTTATCGCCTGAGTTTGGACGCCTAAGGTATGCGGCTAAAAACTGCAAAATAGAAATTTGTTAGGAAGAAAGCTGAGTCGACGTCGCAGATCACGCTCTCTTTAAAACGTTTCATGACTCTGCACGAAGTGCAAACTGTTCTGATAATGACACGTCAGCCTCAGGATAAAACAGTCAAAAGTCAATTAGAGCTGCATTGGAACCAATTAGAATACCAATATTCCTTTGATTTAGCTTGAAAATAAAAAACAGAGAGAAAAAGGATGGAGAGAACTTTGTGAGATATGATTTTGGGATATGTTTTCTCATTTTCAAATGAGAAGTGGGAAAACTCTCGTATAGGAGTGAGATTTGTGTAACACTTCAACGGCCATCTCAAAGCATAACGAGTCAACGATCATAAGAAAGCCTCGTTCAACAGATTAAAAGATTAAATAAGAAAACGTTTTTAATTAAGAAAAAACGTTTAAGGTAAAAAAAATATAAATATTTAATAAAAAAAATATATTATTATATTATTCCTCACTTCACCTCATCATGCTCGTCCGACCGACAACGCGCATGAAAATACTAACAAATCCACATTTGTCTATCTCTTCACCCCCTCTAAAACATGAGTACTCCTTAGGATATTCCCAACAATAAGCCTTTCCATCCAAAGCGATAAGAATGCAACATTTTTTTTCTTTCTAAATTCAACATGTGAAGGTAGAAAGATTTGAACATCTATCTATTTAATAAACGTATATATCTTAACTAATTGAACGTTATAGTTTGACTAAGTACAAAAGACACTTTAGCTATAATTGATTATTTTTTATTTTTTTTTCTCTTAATTGTCGATAGTGAAGATTTGAAATAATTCACTCTTTAGAGACATGACTAACCAAATGCATATTCCTCACGTCTCTTATCCTTTTTTTTTCTTTTTCAAAAACAAAAAAAAAAAAAGATGCAAAGTGGAATTAAATCGAGTTTCATGTAAAATGAGTACATAAATAATCAAATTTTGCTGCCCACATATATTCATTAATACTACATACAAACACAACCAAAATAATGATGATCCTTCAAAATAATCATCCCTAAAATAATAATTAATCATAAATAGAGCCACCTCTTCTAGAACTAATTTTAAATTTAAATAATGGATTTTTTTTTTTTTAAAAAAAAAAATAATAAATAAATAATGATTACCATTTCTAAAAACATTTGAAAAATATGATGGTGTGTTAATGACCCAAATACATACCCCCTTGAAGAAGTAGTGTCCCCCTCTCTCCATTTCAAAAGTGATTTTGATTTATCTTTTAATTTTTGCAAAATCCTCCAAGAAGAAAGGGAGATGTAGAAAATGAACATTCAAATCTATAAATAGTGGAAGCATCCTTCTAACTTCTTAGAAAAGCACCAAATATATATATATATATATATATATATTATATATATATATATATATCTTTCTAGGTCTCTTTCACAAATCATTTCATATATTTCTCAATTAGATTATGAAATTTCACTACACAGTGTTTTTTACTTTGACCCCTTTATCACCCACTCTTGTTTTTTAAAAGGTATTTGGACCCAGCTGGATAAACTGTTTTAAATATTTCATTAATTATTACAGTACAATTTTAATATTTTTTATTCACATTTTTCTATCTCTTTTTTGTTAAAGTGTTTACTACTTTTTATTTATATTAAAATAGTTTGCACCCAAATTTTAAATAATTATAACTAATTGATTGTGATAATGATTAATTATTTGCTGTAACAATCGACGTAGCATCCCAAATACGTTTTAATTTCTATGATTAAATAAATCAAAATTTCACGTTAATTCTCACATTTTGATATAAAATATATATATATATATATCTTTAATTCACTAGCAAATGAAAATGCATGTTGCATTTAATAATTTGTTTTCATTTTTAGAATAAAAAAATTGTTCTTTGACTTGGAAAGTAAATATGGCTTTATAAGATCATTAATTCAAAAGTTCAAAAAGCCATCAAATCAATGTTAGCCTAAACGTTTTAAGTTAGATTATTAACTTATATCATGATATGATATGATATATATGAAAGTGAAATCTATCAAGAATCTCTATAATACCCACTATATTCATCAAAATTATTAGAGATTAGTCCATTCTTAATTCCATGGTTTTTGACATCTTGGATTGTTTCCAACCATTCTATATATTTATAAAAAAGAAAAAAAAATAAGGTAATAATTATTTGATAGTATGAGGTTTCATGTCAAAATGAGTTGGTAATGGGAGAAGTACTTCATCTATCTTATAAAAGTGTGAGTCTCCTTGGTTTTTTCAAGGTGAGATTCTCAACAAACTCCTTCAAGATGACGCCTCTTTTGGGTTAACTTTTCTGACTGGATCTCATTTTTTTTTATTAAACCGAATACGTATTTGCCATTTACGAGCTTTGATACCACGTTTGATAATGTGAAGTTCTATCTCAAAATTAATTGACACAATAAGAGAAGTAATTCATCTATTTTATAAAAAGTGTGAGTTCTCTTGATTTTTCCAACATGAGATTTTGAAGTATAAGCTTGAATTGAATTTTTAGATTAATATTAAATTCTTCATTTCATTTCTTCCCCTAAAGTACTCTCTTGGGATCCCCATTTGACATGTCCTACTTCACTGCTTCATTTTCCCTTGGGAGGAGACAAAACTCAAAAAACCATATGTCTCTCTCTCCTCTTCTTTGCCACATCATCCGTTTGTGTGAGAAAATGACAACCAATATAGAGTTAGGTACATAAAGTTTATATTCCAATTGAGGTTTACTGTATTTTGTTCCAAACAAAAAAAAAAAAAACAAAATCAAAATCAAAATGTTTTATTTTATTACAAGTTATTTATTATAGTATTTTATTATTAATATCTATGAGTTATAGTATGTGGTTTATAGCGTAGCGTGTGTTTCGAAAGTGAACACTAACTAAAAATAATAGAGGTTATAATATGTTTGTGTTTAGATTTGCAAACTAAAATAGTATGAGTTATAACAATGTATGCATAGATCATTTGTAAACTAAAATAGTATGAGTTATAATCGTGTATGAAGATTACTTTGACCCTAAAACTTGCAAATTTATGAATTTTGGCCCTTAAACTTTTAATTAGTTATATGTTTGTTGTATAGGTTATTTTTCCTTTCATGAAATATTTTGTTTGTATTAGAAACTATTTTATTATTCTATAGAACAAGATAAAATATTTCCTACCCTTCATAAACTAGTTTTGAGACGTGATTTCAACATTTCCAGTAGATAAGTGTAAGAGATTTATTTATTTTATTGATTTCATTTTTTTAAAGAACTAAACTAACCAAAAAAACTATGAAAAAAAAAAAGAGAATTTTTTTTTTTTTGATGTATAGATTTTGAGTCTAGTTTTCATTTGGTCTGTTTGTTTTAAAATATTACACAAAAAAATATTTAATACAAAACTTTGTTTGACTTCTTATGCTCAAAGTTTCTTTTTATTAATATCAAATTAACTATAAAAGAAAACTATCAGATATTATGAGTTTGTTATTGAAAGTGATCACCAATTGGTTGGCAAAAGGAGTCGTCGAAGCTGAAGACTAGTTGTCGTAAAAAATGGGCATTAGAGGTGTTTTCTCTAGAGTGAACTGTTGGAGTGATCATCAGAGTTGGTCACCAAAGTTGTTGCATATATGGCCCTCATGAGTGATCATTGAAATTGATCGCGGGTGGTAGTCATCATTGTCAGAATTTGACATTAGAAGTCTCTCAGGTTAGATTTATTATTATTATTATTATTTAAAATTCACGATTAGACGAATTAAAATGGTGAAATAGTGTAAAATTTTCACATGTTGAATAGTTTTAATTGACTATGTTATGTATGTCAACAAACGAATACCATTCGTGGTATATCAATGATGTATATTTGTCATTCTTAAAACTCAATGTAAGGACTATCAATGAAAATTGCATATCAATAATGATATACACATCACTGTATAATAGTTGAATAGGAAAAAAAATGTCTTATAAATCACAAACCTATTAAAAACATTTACAAAAATATAACAAAATTTTACCATTTATCATTGTTTGTGATAGATTCTATTTGAGTCTATTACGATCTATCACAAATAGAAAGTAAAATTTTGTTATCTTCATAAATAAATTACCATATTTTATTATATTTAAAACATATTTAATTGAATTGTATCAACGATTGATAGAACTGTAAAATTTAAAATTTTATATATTTTGTAAATATTTTGAATTGTTTACCTATATTTTAGTTCATTAGAATGATCAAATATGGTGTGTAGTTTGTGTTTATGGTGGGTGGAAAAGCCAAAAAGAAACTATATATTTATATATCATTAAAATCTTACCAAACTTCATGAATCACACCTGATCTAATATTTATTATTATTTGTAATTTTTGTAAAGGTCCAATAATATTTTTTATGATTAGAAAATAAAAGGATTGCTTTTAATGGCCATTCAAATAATATTTCATGCCATCCACCAACTAAATATGTGTTTTAATTAATTTAATACTTCTTTTAATTGAATAAGAAGGATAGAATTTAAATTTTATAACTCTTAATCACTAGAACATTTGTATGTCAGTTGAATTATATTTTTTAGTAAATTTAATAATTAATTTTCATGTAAATAAAAAAATTAAATAGCAATCAAGTCATATTCCCCACCTAATGTAATGGTATGATAAATTTGGTTTGCTGAGGAAGACCACAAACTACTTCTCCTTAAATGCTATAATATATTTACCTATAATTCTTGGTGATTCTAACTTGTTTAAATATTATTTGTCAAAGAGTTAGCTCCTTTTGTTAATTTGTTTTTCTATCATAT
Source organism: Cucumis cinereus (assembly GCA_037974625.1). NCBI lineage: Eukaryota > Viridiplantae > Streptophyta > Magnoliopsida > Cucurbitales > Cucurbitaceae > Cucumis > Cucumis cinereus. The sequence goes on along the minus strand of JBBPDJ010000019.1, from coordinate 3,741,038 downwards.
ACTTAAATTCTTTATATTGATTGTTTCATATGGTCATCTCTTTGGCTATTAACTTTTGAATTTATTAGTTTTTTTTTTCTATTTTTTGATTGGTGACTTTACTTGATGATCTTCACTAGACACTTTAAATTTTTTAAATTTTGTATTTGAAAGTTTTAGAATTTTAATATTATTCCTCCAAACTTGAAATTTGAAGAACAAAAGTTTATATTTTTAAACAGTTTCTTGGTCTTATGAGACAAAAAAGTAGGTTGATTGAGGTTGAGGAACAAATTTTGTATGAAAACAAGTGGAGAGAGACAAGGAATTTGATCAAATTGGGCAAATTAAGGATAAAATTTTTTGGGTTTTCCCTTTTTTTTTTTTTTTTTTTTGTCTGACTTTTTAATGTTAGGCAAGTGATGATGTATATTGGATACTAAAGTAGATGGGCAGATTCAGTTTATTTGCTATACACTTGCCACCTTTCTCTTGCTTTTTCCAACATCTTTCCTCAATTCTTATCTCAAATTCAATCCAACCTAAATTTTATAATTTTCCCAATTTTTAATAAAACGTTTGAATTTTTAATCAAACTATAAAATTAAATTAGGTTGTTACTTTTAATTTAATTACTTGACTTAATATAAAAATATTAGTCGATAAAAATCTAACGAGCTTGAATTTTTAGCTAAATTTCAAAAAAAAAAAATTAAAAAATTTAGTTTGATTTTTAAAACACTAGTATAAAAAGATAGCAAAGCAAGAAACTTAAAGGTAAATGGTTGTTTGTAGGCATAATTTTCTAAAATAAGAAAACAAAAAATCAAATAGTTATTCACATAGGATTGAGATATTAACTAAACAAAGCATAATAAACCTATTGCAAAGGTTCTAGTATATAGATATATCATGCATGCACGCACACACAAACATTCACATACACACATATTGGTATAATTGTGGAGCATATGAAGTTTGGAAAACTTTGATATGATACTTATACCATTTATATGTATTTTGCTCGAATAATATATCTACATATTTACAAATGTAGAAAGAAAAGAACACAACTCAAACTATATATATATATATATATATATTACCACTGGACTAAATTTATTTTGATTTAGTTTTTCTTGGGAAACAACTTTTGTTCTTATAATATATGAAATTTTCCAGTGGCCTAGACTATGACCAAGGATTAAAGGAAGACTAATAAAAGTAAAAAGAGAAAATGGATTTGGTAGGATTAAAAAAAATATAAAAATAAAAAATTCCACTATCTTCAAAATTAGGTTGACCCAAAGATTTGACATAAGGTTTGGCACCCAAATGGATAATATAATTTAATTTCTACTTGAGAAAATACGAGTGGGTTACGTCTAATTCTAGTTAATTGAAATCATTTAATTTTTAATTTATTAGAAAAAAATTTAAAATAATTGTTAAATGATGTAAAATAAACCTCATAACCAAATCGAATTCATTCCATAAGATAAATTTAATTTTAGATTGGATTTCATTAATGTACTTTATACTTTTAAAAAAAAATGACTTCAAAATGTTCCAATAAAATATTTACAATAATGAATGCATAAAATCAGAAGGTATTTGTAATATTATTAATTCACGTAAATTAACATACGAGAACATAACTATAAAAATTGAATAGGTCAATAGCTATTGTATACGTAAGTAACGATTGCCATCGTTAAATCTTTATAAATATATAAATATGTATTGACATGTCGATATATCTATAAATAAAGGGGTTTGACATTAATATTAAAATATTCATTGGTGTATATGGTATCTTTTGTAAATATTTGTAGAACATTGAGGGATGTAATTTATTTAGTTTGACATGAATAATTAGTTCTAATAAAATTATCCATAACTGAAGTAAAAAAAAAACATAATTACTAATTTAAATAAATTTTATAACTTATTTTGATTTAAATATTCGTTGATATCGATATTTTATCAATATGTCAGTAAAATTCAAATTTTAATATTATTGTTAACTTCAATATTTTAATCCTCAGTCACGTCTTTTCAATTTTACAACATCGTCTCATCAATTTTGAGATTAAATTTTGTGAAAAATTAAAAAAATAAAGTCAAATTACATTTAAAGAATAATTTCAGAAAGTTTAAAAATACAACTTTATAATAATTGCATACAATATAATTGGAACTTTATCTTAAATTAGTTTAAGTATATTTTGTACCATTTAACTATGTATATAACTACTTCTAAAATCTAAAATTAAACTTAAAAATCAAAGTTTCTACTTTATTGGTGACAATCCCTAAGCCCTAAGTAATTTTAAGGAAAAAAAAAATGGACCCCACTTCCCAACATCACACTAATAACCTAATTAACTGAACCATAATATTCTTACTTATTCACCTTAATTAATTTTTATTATAGTAAAAAGAAATTAAAGTGATGTGGAATATATACTATGATATGACTCCTCAATCTTAGCTAGATTTTTCTTGTTTTTTTTTGGTTAATCTTGTAATAATCACAATGAGGTACATGAATCTGGATATTAAACTTTACATAATTAAGTTAAATGAACCATTGTAAAATAAATAATTGATATAATAATGACTTGGGGGAGAGGGTATTTATAATCATTGTGTAAATTCTTTTTCCTTTTAGCCAAAGAATTATCAAATTGGTTCCATTTTGATTTGTATTTTAAATTTGTTTTGGATTCAAGGGAATGGAAGTATCTAGTAGGGTTTGAGGTTGGGAATATAAGAATGATAGGTAGGGCTTTATTTCAACTTTGAGAATAGAGAAGGTCGCGTGTTTGGTTCATGATCGAAAAGTTATTTTGAAAAATAAAAAATTATATTCAATAACAAGTAAAAATAAATTTTTATTTATTTATTATATTTGAAAATACATTTGGTTCAATAAAAAATTTAAAATTTGAGGTCAAAATTTAAAATTTGTGTTTCGTTGTCAATTTGAAATGCAATAGTAAATCTAATGTTAATAATTTTTTAGAATAAAATTTGAAAACAAAGAAAACAACACTTTATTGTTTTTTAAAATAGGTTATTTCTAGAGTTGTTTTTTGAAATCGTTTTTAAAATAAGTATATCAAACATGTTTTGATCGTTTTCTTTGAATATTTTTGTTTTTAAAAACATACAAACTAAAATAAATGATGAAGCAAATGATGTCTAAGTTTTTTAAAAGAAGTTAAAGTGATCACCCGTAACTACAGATTGTCGTAAAAATGGTAGAAAGGAAATTTGAAAAAATCTTAATCGCTTTTGTTGTTTGGCAAATCAAATTGTTAAATAAATTTAACATAATCACTTTTAAAATTATAAATAAAATGTTAAAGTTGATAATGCTAGGTTTTTTATTCAGGTTTTCTAAAAATCTTATAATTTCTTAACCATTTAAAAATGGAGGGTTTTTGCAAGAATAAAAAAAAAATCAAACTACACTCCATGGAATAAAATACTAAATTAAACGATAAAAATCTATTACATTAGATTTTTTTATGAAGTGCAAATATTTTGTCCATGTCATTTTTACGATTTTTAAATAAATATATTATAATAATAATCTTTTTCACATTAATATATTGTTTCACATATTTTTTCAAGTTTTGATTGATTCAATTTTTATGAAAATTGTTTTTCTCTTAAATGTTTATCAAATAATTCAAATTCAACAAAATTATTTGAAATTTAAATCATAAAAGATTTAAAAATATATACTATAATAAATTATGATTTAATTACCAATGTAAAAATAATTAAAATAATAAGTCCACTTACGTTCATATAATTTAATTCTATTTATTAGTAATTTATCTAACATTGTAACTAGTTTTTTAATTAAAAATAAAAAATTTTCAAAAAGCAAAGTGGACATCAATTATTTTAAAAGCTATAGCAAACCCTAAACAAAATTTAATATAAATTTGATGGTTAACTTTTTGTTCTTTAATAGTTAAAATTTTTTAAGTTCGGTTTGAAATCATTTCGTTTCTTGTTTTTTGTTTTTTAAAATTGAGTTTATTTCATCCCATGTTTTACAATGATTTGCATATTTTATAAATACAAAATTGAATTTTTAGCCAAATTTCAAAAATAAAAACAATTTTTTCAAAGTTACTATTTCAGTTTTCAAATTTTGACGTGGTTTTTAATTATTGGTGGAATGTAGATAAGAAAGGAAGCAAATTGAAGCTGAAAGTAATATCTATCAACTTAATTATCAAAAAAATAAAAAATGTTAGCAAACGAGGTCTAAGATTTTAAAATTTTGCTCAAATTTTAAACAGATATGTTTGACCATGATGAGTAGAATCCAAAATCATTTTAGGTGATTCACGGTCACTTGAGGGAGACTTTTTAGAAAATATTATCATATTTTGATGTTTAGGTTTTGAGCATAGTCTTATTTCATCCTTAAATTTAAAATTTTTAGAGATGGTTTGAAATGCTAAGTTGATTATTATAGTATGTAAATTATGTTGGTCTACTACGAAAGAACACAATAAATATACGATCGCGAATAGCTCGCACATGATTCAAAAAAACACGCGACCAAATTGAGCTCATGCATATTCACAATCAAACCTGTATTATACCCCGGTCTACCACGGTAGAACACATTTAATGTACGACCAAGAATAGCTCACACATGTTTCATATCAAAAGAAACATTGCGGCCAAACTGAGCTCACACACATTCAGTACTTGCAACGGTAACAACCTTATCCCAGTTTACCACATCATCAATATATATCCACATTCCTATGTGCGCATAGAGCTACTCTCCAAATCTAGGCCTGAAGCCAATCCCACAGTCTCCATCCATGTCCTCACCTAGGCTTAGGTTCTCGTATCTCTGGTTACTACCTTTTTCAGTCCCAGAATCCCCTAACAACCATAGGTGGCACTAAGGAAATATATTTCGATAGTTTTTAGAAAAATCACCCTCTTGTTTCTCATAAACATCGCATTGTTAAGTTTTAAAACTAAATATGCTCATAAACACATTGATAAATTCAAGTCATACACATTCATAAAAACATGGAAAGTAAATGTATCGTTCAAGGGTCAATAAAAACATAGCCATCAAGAAGTTCACGCAAAATTTTCAGTGATAAAAACTAAGCAGCGGTGAAGAAATGCGACGGCACAACTCGACCGAAAACTGAGCGACGCCATTGCTGTATGGTGACTCACAAACGATCGAGGAGGACGTTGACACGATGAACTTCCAAATCCGACGCACGCGTGGGATGGATGGAGAGTTGATCTGCCAAATGAAACTTAGATTGTTCCAAAGGTTAGGATCTTTGCTACAAAAACTAGTTTGGATCCACAAACAACTGTTAGGGACAATTCTAAAATACTCAAATTTAATCCGAAAAGAATTTAGAGCAACATTATCGTCTAAAACTTAACAAAAGAACATCCAAGGTGTTAAATCCTTTCAATATGAAACTTTGCAATCGCTGCAACTCCAAACTACATATAATCATCTTTGCCACATAATTAACTCAAAAGATCACAACTACAAGCAAGAAAATGCAACTCCAAACTACATATAATTGAAGCTAACTACAAAATTTAACAATTACATTGTGAATCTACCACATTTATTCCTCTAACTCAAAATAACTTATTCCTTGAAAACAAAAGAGAGTTTATTCATTGAAAGGCACGAAAGAGAGGAACAGAATCCTTCACTTTACTAACATTGATGAGTTGCTTGAGCTTTGCAATTTCTTATTTTCTCAATTCCTATCAAGTTTCATCAAAATCTAACAAATGTGGATACTGCTTTTACAACATTCAAATGAATTTAAGAATTAAAGTATCTATAAAAATGCTTTTATAACATTCAAATGTACATTAAGAATAATGAACCTAAAAATCGCACGATGGTTTCTCAAAGTAAAAGGCCACAAATCTAAAGACCTTTCAATGATTAAGTCTTCAATTCTCAGGTCCTTTTGCTCAAAAAACCAAATTTGAATTTAAGCTTTCTGTACAAATTTCAAATATGAACACAAAAGCAAGTAGCACCAGAGAAAAAACCATAAACGTACAAACCTAAAATGGAAATAAACAAAATGATTATGAAAATTAAAATGGGTTACTCCAACGCTTGCTATAGCCCGTCGGGAGATATCATTTCTCCTGACTCACTATCTTCAAACGGTTGTTTTGTGCGTCTGGAAATGACTTTTTTCTTCTAGGGATAATTTATAATTTATTTGATTGATTTTATTATTATAATTTTTTTTTGTCATAATTGGATTCCTTCCAAAATTGATTAAATATAATCTTTTCAAACAACAAAAAAGATTTGAGCATTAAAACCTTTATTCTCCCTAAAAAAATATATTGTTTTTATTTTATAAAATATGTGAATTAAAACTCAAATTTTATTCTTTCAAAAAGGCAAAAAAAAAAAAAAGAAAGAAAAATCTTTTATTTTATTTTATAAAATATGAAAATTAAAACACCAAAATTTTATCCTCCCTAAAATGTGAAAAGTGAAAAAAAAAGAAGTATATTTCATTTTATTTTATCAAATGTGAAAATTAAAACACCAAAATTTTATTCTCCCTAAAATGCTTGAACAAAAAGATTTCTTTTAAAAAAATTATTTTATTTAAAAGAAAAGAAGGAAATGAAATTTTTTTTTGTGTGTTTAATTTTATTTAAAATGTTGGTGGATTTTAAAAATATTGAAAAAGACACAAAATTGCACAAAAAAATAAAATTCCAACCAAATTTAAGGATCTACAACAACAAATTTAACATTTTAAATTGTTTTTTTAGCTAAATTAATATACTCCATTTTTACATAAAGATAAATTAGTGTACTGTAAATGAAAAAGGCAGAATCCCACAAATAAGAAGGCAGAAGCCAACAGATTAGAATGAATATTTCCTCTCTGTATTGATTTTCTT
>JBBPDJ010000019.1:3715566-3725834 GCA_037974625.1 Cucumis cinereus | reverse complement strand
GAAAGTTCCCTTCTGATTTGATAAACTCGTGGGCGATTCTTGCGTTGATATCTTTCTTGGAGATCTACCCATATTTCGCGAGCTGAGTCCGAGAAATTTACACTGGCAGAGATTTCTTTGGATAAGGAGTTGAGGATCCAGGCCGTCACAACGCTGTTGCAAACAATCCATGACTGTAGGAGTTCGCTGGCGAGACGAGGGATGGAGTCATCAATGAAGCCGAGTTTGTTCTTGACAGTGAGCCCAATCTTCATCGTCTGACTCCATGAAGTGTAGTTGGTTTCGGTGAGAAGATTGGAAACAAGAACAATACTGGTGCTGTCAGAGTGATGTAGAAAGTAGGGGTTGGAATATTGTTCTATGGCGGAGCATGTTGCGGAAGAGGAAGACAAATGAGGATTTGAAGTTTCTGCCATTGCTTTTAGGGTGGGCGTGGGTTTGGGGAAAACAGAGAGGAGAAAAGAAGAACTCTTAAGGAGTATCTGATACCATATTAAAACTCTTTAAGAGTAATTTAGAATTGCTCAATCTTTATTAGTGCAGAAAGGAGAGCTTAAATAGCCAATGGAGAAGTTACAACTGCTATGAACAGAAAACTAAATTTCTAACTAACCTTATATCCTAATACATTGTTTTTCTTTTATAGAAATAGTTTACCAATTCATTGTTTGGTAAAAAACAATGTAGCATTGTGATAGTTTTACAATAAATGTGAATCTAGGGTGAGCATGCAAGAGAGTGGTATGTGAAACCAACTAAGACAGGAAACAACTACCAAACCACCCATTCATTACTCATGAAATAAAAAATGCAGCACTATTATAGTTTTACATTAAATAATGTCTCAAAAAAAAAAAAAAAAGAAGTTTTACATTAAATATGAATCTGCTGAAGGAATGAACTCACATGCAAAACTGATGCTCGATTCACATATAAGGTTGCAACCAAATTCTTATCCATGTCAACAGCATTCATTGGAGCCACTTGCAGAGCCTGAGGACATCATAAGAAAAGGCAGGAAACATGGAATCCCAGTCAAAAATGGTCGAAAACTAATGATGTGTATGATTGTAATGTAAAGTAATCGTCGATTAAAGAACCAGTTTCCAATCCTTCATTGTAAGTTAGAGTTGTAAGTAAATCCAGAAATCCCACACTATGTCATCAACCTTGGTTGGAAATGTTAATTATAAAATAACACTGACCCACTACTATTAACACAAGAAAAACCACTTATGCTCCTTGTTCACAAACTGGAAAATGCTTTCCATTGCAGCACAGCAGCAATTCGATATAATTATCGAGTTAAATGAAATTGGATACCTTGGAATAATAAACCAACGCATCAGCATAATCCCCCTTCAAGAGACATTGATTTCCCTGGCGCTTCAACTCCAGCGCAGCGTCCTTCTTCTTGCCACAGAAAGCATTTTCAGGATCCATTGCCAAATCCCCGATGACCTGAGACATTAGAAGCGAAACCCAACAACTTAAATTGCACATAGTCCTCGCAAGTTACATTTTTAAGTGTAACCCAGATGCTAATTGTACCTACTCTTCCAGAGAGAAATGGAAGAGAAATACGAGGCCATTTACAACCAAACTTACTTGGAAGAAGAGCTGCGATTGCTGAAAAAGACGTAATAAGAAAGAAGACGATGAGGAAAGATCATCGGCGGTAGTTGAACCCACCATCTGCTTCAAGTTCTCCGGCACCAGTGACTTCAGCTTCTCCATAATGTTGAGAAATGAATGCAACAAAGCTTGTAGCTAAATTCAAAGGTACAAAACTTTGAGAAACTATCACCGAGTCGAGCTTTTGTCTCGGCTTTTACCGCCAATTGATCATCTTACTGGACTTGCACATAGCACTTTTTGGGTGTTTTGGGCATGGAGTTGGTGGGGTGGGTTGTCCACTCAATGTTTGAGGAACTATTATTTTAGTTTAGAATTATGATTAAAATAATCCAAATTCTTTTACTATTTGTTTCAAAGATTGAAAAGTTGGTCGAAAAAATTTTCGGACACCACTTTAGGTGATCATCGTTGGCCAATCTTCGACTACTACTTTTTGTGATCGTCATCGACCATCACCTCCGGTGAATCCACCAGCGAACTTCCGACAACTAACTTTAGCGACCAGCGCCAACCAACCTTCGATCCAACCTTTTCCTAGGTCAAAATAGGTAGTTAGTTTAATTATATTAATATTTTTTAAAATATATTTCTTCATTTTTTTCTTGTAGAAGTTTTTCTAAATTATTACAATTATTAGGTTATCATTTTAAAACTATCACTTTCTTTTTTTGTTTTAAACTAATGTTTCTTCATTTTAGGGGATAATGCTAGTATATATATAGTACAAAAAGAAGTTTGTATGTGAACTTTATTTGATATATATACATATATATATATACAACATTATATATATATATATATATATATATATATATATATATAAAATTAAGTATATTTATTTAGACTATATGTATAGAAATCTCTATTTTAGTTTAATAATATTTTTTCATTTTTTTCGCTGGTCAATTTAACTAGCTCGAAGACCTAGTATTATTTTTTGCACTTAAAAATTAAAATACTGGAAAAAACTTAGCAGCCAAATAAAAAAAATTCAAAACTTTATGCTTTTTTTTATTCCTCAAATATAATTTGATAAAAAAAACTGTAGTTTTCCAATAATTAAATTCAAGATTAAAAATACTAGTTTACTTCAATTTGAAATTAACATATTATAATATTTATAAAAAAAATCATGATCTTTTTCAAATTAGTTAAAGTGACAAAAGTTTAAGAAATTTTGTTTCAAAATCTAGTAAAATCTATATATATATATATTTATATATTAAATGAACAACATAATTAACTAGATTTAATAAAATCACATATCGATGTCTATAAAAGAGTCTGTATTATAAAAGTTTATAACATGAGTATCTCATGTACTAGCAAACTAGTTTGTATAAATTGGTAGAAGATATAGTTTGGAATATGTTTTCACAAAATGATATTCCATGTACCTAAATATATGTATGACAAAAATAATAGTACAAAAAAATAATCATGATCTAAGATAACCAATATTTATTTTACAGATTATAATTTGGACAATAATAATATAGACCTCAAACACAGACTATAATAACTCAGACTATAATACTCTGCACCCCAAACACAGATTATAATAAACTCATACTATAATACTTTGAACCTCAAACACAGATTATAATAACACACAGTTTATTATAACCCACAGACTATAATAACCATAGACTATAACAACTCATTCTGCGCCTCAAACGACCCCTTAAGTCTTAATTTTCCTTTGAAAAGAGAAAAAAAAATTGAGTACATACAGAGGGAGCATATGATAGTATGATGCACCTAACCTAATTATTGTCCTTAGAAAATATCACTCTATAACATTTTACGGGGCGTTTGGGTGCACGGGTTATTAGATAATATAAACCCTAAACTACTATGGGTCGTTTGGGGCAAGAAATATGCAAGGTTATAATAATCATGTCTAGCTAGAGTAAATACTATTTGAAAATCTCAATTAGTTACAATAAACACTATTCCAAAACCTTCAATTTGCTACAGTTTTTACTATTTGATATTCAACATTTTTTTATTCATTGCTACATCGCGTTTACTATTTACTTATCAAATTAAAATAATCATACCACAAACACATACTATTATAACTCAAACTAAAATAATATACACCCCAAACACAAATTATTATAACTCAACTATAATAACTAGTTTAGTTTAATTATTTATTAAATTAAATATAAGGTAATTAATTAATTGGAGAATTAATAAATAGTTGAGTTTAATTATTAATTAAATATGAATTTAATTAAATTAAAACTAAAGGTTATTAGAGAGATTTATTTAAATATGATTTAAATGAAATATTAATTAAATGTGATTTAATTAGTTGATTAATTTAATTAATTGATTAATTAATTAAATTAATGTTAAATTAATTTTAATTTGATTGAAATTAAACAACTGTGGAAACGTGGAATTCACCTAGTAATCTCACAGTTCTCTCTAACATTTTTTCTTGTTCTTCAAGAAAAGGGAGAGAATAAACAGTTCTTTTGGATGATTCGAAAATGGTAGAGGTTTTGCATACAAAGAATTTTCCTCTCTTTTTCTCTCTACAATTTTCTCTAAAAAAAAATTCTCAGATCCCAAAAAGGTTTCCACAAGTCAAATCTCATATACCCAAAGGATAGAAAAGGTTACAAATGGTGGTAACCTCAAAATTGGAGTTTTGTAGATTCTGAGTTGACAACGAAAGTAAGTTTCCTATTTTCTCTGTAATCTTATTTTAATGTTAAAGCAAGCTTAACCTTATTAATTTTACAGTAAAATTGTTTATGTAATTTTTTGTTAATGTATTTGGTATTTTTATTTTTTCAATTAAATTTGAGTAATGTTTCTGTTAAATCTTCTGATGTGCAACGGCTCTCATCCCTTTCATAGACAACTCTATCATGTCACTCCTTGACTTCAGCATTACAGTTTGGTTCATATAGAGATGACTCCAATAAGGTCTAGTCAACTCTATCATGTCACTCTTTGACTTTCGACGACATCATGGTTTGGTTCATGAAGAGATGACTCCAACAAGGTCTAGACAACTCTATCATGCCACTCTTTAACTTCCAGCATCACTGTTTGGTTCATATAGAGATGACCCCAACAAGGTCTAGACAATTCTATCATGTCACTCTTGTGAAATTGCATTTTTGGAGTATATGACCTTCCCAGCTGCGTCTTGGAGTATATGACCTTCTCAGCTGCGTCTTGGAGTATATGACCTTCTCAGCTGCATCTTAGAGTATATGACCTTCTCAGCTGCATCAAGGAGTATATGACCTTCTCAGCTAAACCATATATATTTTGGAAGCGAGATTGCACCATTATATATTTAGAAGCGTTGAGACTGCACCACTATATTGTTGGAATCGTTGAGGCTGCACTATTATATTGTTGGAAGTGTTGAGATTGTACCACTACATTGTTGGAACTGTTAAGACTGCATCACTATATTGTTGGAAGTGGGATTTACCACTATATTGTTGGAAGCAGGATTATACCATTATATTTTTGGAAGTGAGATTGCACCAATATATTATTGGAAGCGGGACTGTACTGCACCACTATGTATTTGGAAGAGGTATTGTACTGCACCAATATATATTTGGAAGAGGTAATGTACTACACCAATATATATTCAGAAGAGGTACTATATTGCACCAACATTTTTGGAGAGAGACAAAGTTGCACAGACATTTTTTGAGAGAGGCAGAGCTGCACCGATATTTTGGAGAGAGGTAGAGCTGCATCAACATTGTGGAGAGAGACAGAGCTGCACCGACATTTTGGAGAGAGACAGAGCTACAACGACATTTTGGAGAGAGGCAGAGTTGCACCGATATTTTGGAGAGAGGCAGAGTTGCGCCGACATTTTGGAGAGAGGTAGAGTTGCGCATGCACCAATGAAGCTTTTAACCTTCGAACTTGAACTTAAAGAAGCAACCATGAAGTTTTTTAGCTTGAGGAAGATAAAGCCTTCAAACTTAAATATACGGAAGTATTGATGAAGCCTATAACCTTCAAATTTGAGCTTAAAGAAGCAACCATGAAGTCTTTGAGCTTGAGTTTGAAGATTATTTTTTTCAAATTTGAATTTAAAAAAGCATTGACGAAGCCACCAAACTTGATTTTGAAAAATCTTTTTTTGTATGCACTCAACATGAATATAGTCTTGTGCAAAGTAGTGTACGTCTTCAATTTATTGTATCATCTCCTTAATAGGGATGAACATCTTGAATTTAGAGATCTTGCCCCCAATTTACTGTGATGCCCTCAGTAAAGATGAACATCTTTCAATTTAAAATTTTTTTAGTCGATGAGATGAACGATATCAATTTTATAGAACCATACAAAAGGTTGTAGCACTTCTACTTTTGTGAAAATATTTTTTGAACTGAACTTAAACTTATTTAAATTGTCTACGTATCCTTGAAGAAAGGGATCAAGTCATAACGTAGTTCAAGTTTTTTTTTTTCACCATTCACCTTTTAAGCTCATGTGGGCTAGGAGCAACATGTAGTTTATACTCTTACGTTAAGAGGTCCTTTTATATTTATATTTCAGAAGCTTTTACTTTCATGATGGCTTTAATCCTCTCCTTCATTTGTGGGATTCGTCAATATGATGAGTTTTGGTTTCACCTTCAGGGAATCTTCTTTACTTATGACAACACATAACTTCCTCTTCATGCGTGAAGGAACAAGACTATGAATTTTATCGTCATTGTTTGCTTCACAAAATAGTTTTGCCTTCAAGGTTTTCATCTTTATTTCATATCGGTCGCTTGTCACTTTGAGACAATCAAGAGCAGATGTCGAAGGTCGATATCTCTTTAACATGGAGATACTTAGCCCTTTAAAAATTGAAATTTGAGTGCAAGTGGACGTTGAACATTGATTATCTTCTTTTGTCGTGGTCATACCCAATATTCAAAAGACTAAAGCTCGAGTAGTTGAAGACTTAATACGATCAAGGACAGAAGTTCTTTGTTTGATATATTTTGAATCGTCAACTTCCTCGACATTAATATGATACAAACTTGTAAACTTATTTGATTGCAACCATTTGTTGTTGTTGCAACATGATTTGATTAAGTTGTTTCATCAAAATCTAGCTCAATTTTTCCTTATCGAGCTAACTTTAGAATTAGCTCTTTTAAAATGAAGCATTTTTCTAACGGGTGACAGCTGACTCGATGATACTTACAATAGTTTGGATCACCGACTTTTTACATCTCTTTTGGTCGTTAAACTCAGGAAGTTAAATTAATCGCACTTTTAGCAATTGTTCTAACATATCGGAAATGTCAACATAAAAAAAGGATAGACTTTTTCTTGTCTTTCCTTCAGAGTTGAGCGATGTATTTTATATTCTTCTTGGCGACTTTGAGTCTTCTTGTGTTTTTCCTTGGATGATGACTTAAGAGGAGTTGTATTGACAACCATAGATTCTTCTAGAGCCACATCAACATTAATTTCTACATTTTTTACGTTAGAGTTTAAAATATTTTCGTCTCCTCGAATAGCAATACTTAGCTTCATATCATGGACTCAAGTTGTTAGTTCTTTAAAGGTGCGAGGCTTTATACCTTGAAGTATGTAAAGTAGTCCCCAGTGCATTCCTTGAATACACATCTCAATGGCAGACAATTTAGTGAGACGGTCTTTGCAATTCAAACTTGGGGCTCTTCAACGATTATGACGAGTTCACCTTCTTGTTGCTTAGTGTTGGTGAGCTCAAACATACTGACTATTCATCTTGTGCTGTAAAAGTGATTTAGAAACTCTTTTTCAAGTTGTTCCCAATTGTCAGTTGACTCAAACTCCAAGGCAGTGTACCAGTCAAAGGCATTTTCTTTTAACGTTCGAACAAATTATTTAACTAATAATCCCCTCGTGTACCAACATTTTCACATGTTTCGATGAAATGAGCGACATGTTGCCTTGGATTGCCCTTTCCATCAAATTGTTGAAACTTAGGTGGCTGGTATGCGGTTTGCATCGTTAAACTATCAATTCTCTTTGTATATGGTTTAGAATATAAGAGAGACCTTTGGAAAGGACCACCATATTGAGCTTTGATGGAGTTTGTGATCATATCTAGTAATTGTTGTACTGACAACGAAGCAATTGAAGTTGGTTGTTGTTGTTGTTGTCGTTCTTGCAAGATTATCTTCCCTTTGTCGTTATCATGTTATTGTTTTTCTGGTAAGATTGTCTTTCCTTTGTCATCATCCTTGGTAATAGGTGCTTGACTTGATTCAACAACATCAAGATTTTCAATGTAATTCTTTAGAGACACAATTTCATAATCTTTCTCTTCGATTGCTTTCATTAGCATGCTCACCTTATTTTCTAGTTCAACTATTCATTCTTCATCTGTACCCACCTTTATCGTCATCACTGTCATTATATTGGATTCTGAAGTTTCTTTGCTTAATCGTTCAAAAGTTGAAGTGACTTCATTAGACATTGGATTCTCCTTGATGGCAGTCATGCTATTTGTTGTTCTGACATTTGCTCGTATATATTTCTTGCAATTTCAATGGTTAAATGCTTTTCAGATTGATCAATCTCTTTGAAGCGACCACAAATAATTTGTTTCATGTAAGCATCACTTGAAGTTTTGGAAGCATTGTATTTAGATGATATTTGATTGTATATGAGAGAAAAAGATGAAAGGTAGAGAGGTCCCACTAGGCGTGCCAAATTGTGCACACGAGGTTTTTGGAGAAATTCAATTTGTGGAATTTGAACTTTGTATTTGTATTAATTTCAAAAATAAACTTTATTTATTTTAAAATTTGTTGATCTTTGTGGATAATCAGCCTTTGAGTTTGATGATCGATCTTTGGGTTTGATGGTCTTCTTGGATGATCAGTCTTCGGGCTTGTTGATCTTCGTGGATCGTTCTTCCACTTGTGAATAAATTTGTGAGCTTTTCTCAAGTTTGAGGAGATTGAATCTTCAACTTGTAGATCGTTTAAGACACTAATTTGTTGACATCTTTTAATCTGAAGCTTCAAATAATTTAGATCTTCAGTTATTCGAAACTTGGGTGCTTAAGTCTTCTGGAATTCAATGAAGGTTTAATCTTCCAAGTCTCCAA
Organism: Cucumis cinereus; assembly: GCA_037974625.1. NCBI lineage: Eukaryota > Viridiplantae > Streptophyta > Magnoliopsida > Cucurbitales > Cucurbitaceae > Cucumis > Cucumis cinereus. The sequence goes on along the minus strand of JBBPDJ010000019.1, from coordinate 3,717,095 downwards.
TTTTTCAGAAGGTGGTAATCTTGCGGTCGATAAAAACTTTCTCGTCTAGAAACCTTCAAAGGTTGAATCTTCAATTCTTAAAAGCTTTAGCACTTCATCATCCATTCTTCCTCCTCTTCCTCTCTCCTCAAATGAATGCCTCTATTTATAGAAAAATTTCACAGGCATTAGGTACACTTGAGCTTGAGCCCATTTGCCTACTGGACTTGGACTTTGGCCCATTTTGCTTATTAGGCTTGGACTTGGACTCCATTATCTTCTTTGGCCCAAGTTTCTATCATGGACTTGTATCGAATTGGGTAAAAGTTTTAGGGGAATTACAGAAAATGGCAAAAATGGGAGAGTCACTTTGATTTTTGGCAAAAGATGTAAAGAATAAGATTTATGACAAATCACTCCATTTTGACATGTAGGTGTTATGCTATATCGAAAATGCCCTCAATGTAATCTTTCATTATCAATTTGTTAGATTGTATCTTCGTTTTTTTAGGATAGATTTGGTTTTTAAAAGAAAAAAAATATTTCTATCTTTAAATTTATTCTTTCTTCCTTCTTCCTTATCTATCTCACTCCTCTTTGTATATGTTATCTTTACGCGTATGAAGAAGAAGATGCGACTACGTTTTCTACACAGGTATATTCATCCTTCCGGATGTTGTTCAGTTGATCGAACTGGGATGTTTTTTGTGGAGGGTTCCATGTCCCAACTCGTCAACGTATGGGCCATTCAAAACGATCCCACCATATGGGTAGACTCAAGGAAATTCAACCCGAATAAATTTGAAAGCGATGGAGAGGGGTTCAAGTGGATGCCATTTGGGGCTGGGCGGAGGAGGTGTCCTAGCGAGGGCTTGGGGTTTCACGTCGTTGGATTGGCGGTGTGGTTGCTGAATCAGTGCTTTGAATGGGAGTCAGTGGGCGGAAAATGTATTGATATGAGTGAATGGGTGGATTGACCTTGCCCAAAGCCTTCCCCATTGGCGCCCTTTGTTGGCCATATTAAAATGTCGCACAGTTCCTTTCCCAAGTATCTGATTCAAAATGCATGGTCTGGTTTTGTTTGTGCATTAGATTAATTTTGTACAGAAATTTGACATACTTTAGTAGTTGAACATACTTACCTTTTCAATTTGTTGAGGTCCTATATTGTTTTCTTTTCTTGTCTCTTTGTTTATGTGATGCCTTCATGAAACCAAAGTACTGTTTGTGAGATATTTAAATTGAGTGGATGTTGAAAGACGATGTTTTTTTTCCTTTCATTTCTAAATATTTATTTTTTGTTTCTTCACCAGCGGACACTGGAGTCTTTATTATTGTTGTTGGATGAGGAGATCCTGAGAAAAGATACAGGCCTTTCATCCCCAGTGTGGATAGGATAAGCGATAGGTTGTTAGTTCATTTTATTTCCTTCAAACCTACGTCTATTCTCTTCCGAATCAGTTGCAAGGATTCGATAAATGGCTCATTGGGCATCGAGTAATCCATTCTTTTCATCTTTCAATTCAAATCTATGTGATCAATTTAATTCT
>JBBPDJ010000019.1:3704643-3715466 GCA_037974625.1 Cucumis cinereus | reverse complement strand
AAGGTTGAGAAAACGAATTCACCCACACCAAAACCCAAAAATAACAGTTTTGAAACCCCCCCCCCCCCCCCCCCCCACTGTTTTTCAACTCTTAACCTAAATAAAATATTAATTAACCAATAATAGTACCCTTCTTTTATTTATTATTATTATTGGTTTCCATTTCAATTCTCAAACATTTCCTGTCCCATATCATTGTCTTTTTGTTTTTGTTGAAATCAAGATCACCAAAACTTAAAACTCTTCACTTTTTTGGTTGACTCCAAAAACAAGAAATGATCAAAGTCCATGCATCAGCTTTTCTTTTTTTTTTTAAATTAAAAAAAAATTGTTTGAAAGAAAAAATGTATATCTAAATGAATTAAATAAACAACTTTTACCATGGAAGTGAAGTTAGAGTGTATTTGGAATACATTGTCATGTGTCTAATTTAAAAAATGAGTCATTTTAAAAAACATTTGAAGTCTTATGTCAATCTAAATCAACCCTAACTTTAAATTCTATATATAACTTATAAAGATAGGGAAGTTTAGTCTATATTATAATGGTCATTCAAACATATACTAATTTAGTTTTACACTTTCTGACTTTAGGCTTAAACAAATATTGACGAAGGATGAAAGGTTAAGACATTTATTGGAGAAGTTGAAAAATCTTGAATATATCCATATATAAATTAAATAGAGTTATGGAAGAGAATCCTTACACACTATTTTTCTTTTTGAGTTCTAATTTCAAATTTAGTTTATGTTCTTTGTTTCAACCTTGTGTATATCGTTTTACGTAAATTATAGATATGAAACTTCACGATGATATGTTTGAATGAACAATCACGTCACTTATGCCATTATTACAACAAAATAATGGTGATTTTTTTTTTTTTGGTATATGGATGTGATAATCTAGATCATACATATGAAACACCACAACTGAATGATGTAAATATGCTTTAATTAAACAAACAATCACATCATTTATCCCCATTGCAACTATTTAGATTGAAGTGGTGTATCTTGTGTGTGATCTAAACTATAGATGTATGAATATACATCATAGTCTATTATAATTAGAGATATGCCTAAACAAACAGTCTCATGTTATTTGTACTGTTACAACTATTAGAACCAAAAATAGTTACATGATAAAGTGGTGTATATCATTTCTTGTATAAGTGTGAGTTATGTGTTGTAGACCATAGATATGAAAAATTAAGATTAAACGAACAATCGTGTCATTTACCTCATTAACAATTTGAGTCGAAACAGTGAATTCTTTCATGAGTATATAAGTGTGATCTAAATTATAAATATAAAATATCGCAATGTAAGGATAGAGATATGTTACGTAACTTTATTTGTTTGAAATCTGGTAAAGTTTCTATATTTGTGAAATAGTTTTAGAGCAAAGCCTTGGGATGAAGGTAAAGTAAATATTGATAAAAAGGTAATAATAATTATGAGGTAATAAATGAAGTTCCCAAGGTGGAAAGCACATTGAGAGAGGTAGAAGGAAAGGGGTTGGGAGAAGAGAATCTAAGATTGAAAGAAGGTTCCAAGGAGAGAAAAACAGAAGAACGAGTGCATATTATATTTAAACCAAATTAAAAACCAATAGCTAACAGACAGTTGCACACAGTACTTTGATTCTACTTTTCTGCTTCAATTTTGCTTCATGACAACAACAAAATATACGCAAACTATGGATTTCCTGACCCACTTTCTTTTTTATTTCTTCTTCTTCTTTCCCCATATTCTTAGCCTTTTGTTTTCTTTTTCATTTTAAATAATTACTACCATTGACTTGACCAATCATGTGCCAATCCACTTTAGATTCTTGTGTTGGATTTGAATGCTTCAGTTTGGTGGCATAGTGGGAGTCTCTAAAATAACCCATTAAACCAAAAAGTTTAAGATGACTTACCTAATATGTAAGATTTTGTAAAAATATCAGAAGAGTTGCGCATTTCCATCACGAAAAGTTTGAAGAAGTAATAAAGACTCTGGTTTCAATCATGGACGTGGATGAATAATGGGAGTAATTATGTTGTCAAAAAGGTAAAATGTGAAGTCTTTGTTTTTTGTTTAATATTTAATTGAACACTGTCACCCGTGAGTATCATCTACAATACCCATCTTCTTCTAAACCCTTTCTTCTTCAACAGCTGTTTTTCTTTATTTAATTCTTTCCTTTTGTTTCTATCGTTTCACCAACTCCAATCTTTTAAAACCCAAAGTTGGCCTAACCTATATGGTGGGTTTCAATTTTTCCTTTTTATATTTTCAAAATTTTCACATTAACTTCTCTTCTCTGTCCATCATATTTATTATTATTTTTTCAAAAAAAAAAAAAAAAATCATAAAAGAGCCCGCTTCAAAGGCTCAAACAAACCGACAAATCGCCAAAAATAATATCTTCATAGAATTGGTATTAGAAGACTATTTGGAGTACATTAGTAAGCAATAAATTGGGAATATGAATTCAGACTTGAGCATTATCTCAAGATTGGAAGGTGTTAGTTTGTTTGTATGTGTGCTTTCATAACTTGTGTCATAAAAGTTTGTTGCATCGTGTGTGTGGATTGTTTTAAAGCTTTAGTAAGCGTCTGGCTTTAGGTGATGAGCTATCAATATTATATGTGTTGAATATTAAATCAGTTTGAGTACAAGTTTTTCTATCTTAAACCCAACTGTAAACTTAAGAAAAGTTTTCTGGTGAGTTATTGGTCGAACAAAGTGATTTAAAAAAATATTGTCTTGAAGACCTAATTGAGACACGCTATGTCCCGACGCCTTAATATCGCACATATTCATATCTCTACGAATACATGTTGAAGTTCAAACAATTTCACCTTTCTCTAAGTAATGTATAAACACTACAAGAATTTGGACATTTAATGACACAAATGAATAGTGTAAAACTCATTGGGGGAAAGAAAAAGTGTCATCTATTGCAAAATTTCGCTTTTTGGCGGTAAATGATGGAGTTTTCAAATTTTAAAAATTTCTTGACTCATTTTTTGTGTCATGAAACAACGATGCAAAAAATATGTCATTTTTTTCCACAATTTTTTTCTTTTAACCTTACACAATAAATAAAAAAAAGGACCCCTTCATTAAAAGAAACTCATCCTAAAATCATTCACGCCATTTGCTTTCTTCACCGCTCGGCAGCCCCCTTCACTCCGTGATTTCAGTCACCTCTCCCCTAAGGCACGACGCACTCACCAATCGCTGCCGTCATCATCACTCTTCCCTTCCATCCAACCATTTCTTCTCTTCTCTGTTGACTACAACTCACGAACCCTAAATTTTCTGTTGTCACCCATCCTTAATTGCTACCAAATCATTTTTTATATGCTAAAGAAGAAAAACTTTTGGTATGTCATTTGTCTTTAATCACCACCAAATCATTTTCGATATGGTAAGATCCATTTAATCTCTCTTTTTCATGTCTTTGAATTTTTCTTCATTTTTTCCAAAGGGAACTCACAAATCATTTTTAGTATGCCGAGAAGAAAAGTTTTTTGCTACGCTAAAGAAGAAAAACTTTTGGTTTATGATCATCTTCCTAATGGGAATCTTACATTTTCTTCGTCATGGTTGGTTATGTGATGAAGCTTTTTGGTAGCTTACAATGTGTTTAATGAAATGTCTCAATGAAGCATTTGGTTGATTTTTCTTTGATTTTTGTTTGTTCGAATTAGGAAATCGAGGCCAAGGGAGATTCCATGGCTATGGGAGGAAACTTTGAGAAAAAGAGAAGGAAAAATGAATGGTGGAATTTTTAACTTTGATGATGTGTAGAGAAAAGTATGTCTTAATGTATTTTCTAGTGTCTAGTTGTTATGTTTATATGCGTTTAGTATTAGGTTTTATTACTTTGACAAATGTTGTGATTGCTTCATAAGTTTCTTTTGATAATTAAAGATTGACTTAAACACTTTTAGTTCTTTAGTATTTTCTCTTAGGATTACAAACTTGGGTTGTTAAGTTTGTTTATGGTTTATATTAAGTTGTGTTGTAATTACATGATAGTCATAGCATAGATAAATTATATATATATAAACTTGAAACTTTAGTTTGTTGTGAAGTGTTGAATTAAATTGCATTAGTCTTTTATCTTTTGCTTTGATAAGTTTTACAAACTTGGGCTGATAAGTTAATTATAGTTTGTTGATTAGTATTGAACACATTTTGCTTTTTTGGCTAGTGTTATTAATGTACCAAAACTTCAATTGTTTGTTGCCTAATGCAATTGTACAACTATTTTTAAACTTTATTTGGATACATAATTTTTTTTGCTCAATTTTTATTTTGTTCCATTGTTTTTTTTTTTTTTTTTGTTAGGTTCAAGTTTGATGTGTAATGTTAAATTTTGATTCCCATGGAGTAAAAAAGAAAATAAGCAGATTGCATTGCACATGTTTTGTTAAGTTTAAGAAGGTTAACAAGGGGAGAAGATGCATCTAACACAAAATAGACTTCATAACGACATCAATAACAAATACAAGGTAATATTTATAAGTTGTTTATCTAAATTTCTAGTTTATTTTCAAGTATTGGATTAAATTTAGTATTTGAATACTATGAGTCTATAACTATCCTACAGTTATGGTAGTCATAGCTTAGTTGTTTATGGTTTCCATTGACCGTTTTGTGGGTTTTAGTGAGCTTCTTTTTTTTCTAGTTCACGAAACTTGTAAATAGATTTGGTTTTGATATTGATTTATTCTTCTTTATTTCTTATTAAATTTGTTTAGCCTCACACAATGTTAAAAATGAAGCATTGATATTTGTATTACTTACAATACAATAAAAATTTATTATATTGTTATAGCTTATGTGTGTTTTTTTGGGAATCCATTTTGAACTTTGTTAACGATACGTACGTTGCTGGATTTTTCTATTTGAACAATGCTTCATTTTTATTTTGAACTTCATTTTTATTGTACGTTGCTAGGAATCTAACACAAAGCCAACGTACGTTGAAATGGATAAGAATCAAGCATACAAAGCGATAATTTTATTTGAACACCTAGTTTTGCTACTTCTAATATATGTTGGCTTAAGTTACCCTAGTGTTTTTTTGTAGTAGCATAATAATCATGTATAAAAATAAGAACAAATAGTTATTTCTCTTTATTAATCATCAATAAAGTAGTTTTATTTTGTCATTACTTGGATCTTATTGGCAGATATGATATCAAGTTAAACAATAATATTATTGCTAAAGGAAAACATTTGCCCTTGTGAGTTTCTTTCTTACTCTCGTTTTATCTACAATCATGGTATTTTAGTTACTTGATGGATGATTGGTTTGTAGTTGCATTTTTTCTTTCCTTTAGAAAATATGCAATGAATTTGTAATTCTCATGCAACCATGTTGCTTCCTTTTTCTTTTTTTTTCTTGTTCAATGGACAGATCTGGATATGTTATTTTGATTGAAAATTTATGGTTGCGGTGATTTTGAGGTGAATAAAAATTATTTGTCGTACAAAAGAAAAGAATGAAAATGAAGGATATTGTAAGGGTGGAAGCAAAATAGTGTAAGAAAAAAAGTGGGTGTTTAGGCTTGATTTTCATGTATGATTAGATATGTCTTTTTTTTGTATAATCTCACTGTATTGGTTAAGGTTTTCGACCTATATTGTGAAAAACTTATTAGGATCGTGCTATCAGTAGTTACACCGATAATTATAGAATAGATGCTACGCAATAGAAGTCAAATAAAGAGAAACAAACACAAAGACGTTGTTAACCCAGTTCGACAATCTAGCCTACATCTGGGAGGTTTTCACCCTAACGAGATCAACCTTATTATTATCACAGAAGCTTCACCCATCTTACAGAGTTACAATAAAAAGTTATAACTTTAGATAATAACAACAGTCACTCTGATACAAGATTGATATCTCTATGACGTATCCGAGACTCCCCCTATCTATTACTGATACAAAATACAAGCTCCCCTTGTACGAGAATTTCAATGTGTCTTAAGCACATTATGATCTTGTATCAATGCCTTTATCGATCTCGTTTAATCACAGACTCCCTCTGTGTGAATTCTTCAAGATAAATGTTAAGTTGTACTCCCCCTGAAAGAATTAACTCTTTGCATCCATATGCAATCACACTAAGAACTTTCATACATATAAGATACTACTCTGGTCTTTTTAATTAACATCAGGAAGAAGTAAAAACCAGAGAGAGAAACACACCTTTTTCACGATCAAGAGATGAAGAATTAACTCGGTAACTTGCCCTAATGTGTACCACCCATTTTATCTCTTATCACAACAACTCAAAAGAAATTCAAAATCCTCCAATCATAACATACCTCAAACAACCATTTGATCACCTAAATTATCTCAACCATACCGAAATCAACATATATGGTTAAGATATTTTAAAAGAATTATGTTAAGCCAATAAAAAAAATACTATTGTAACCCCTAAACTTTGTTGTTGTTTAGATCTTCAAAAGTTGGCCTTTAATCCAAACAAAGAAAATTGATTTGGTTTTGACTTAAACTTCATCAAGCTTTGAAATGTTGAAATACATCTCAATTCCTGTTTGAGCCAAGATGAAAAGGTTCCCTACGAATTTTAGTCTTATTTTGAATTTTTCTAAGAATTTGACCACCCAAATTGAGGTGAGATAATTTGATTTTTTTTTTTCGTTTGACTTGGGGTAAATAAAAAATAGAATTTGAATTTTTCTCAAGCACTTCATTGGGAGTAGAATCACAATCTTCAAATTTGAAAATTTTAAATTGAGGATCTATCAACCAAAGATTTGAATATATCAATTACAGTTTTTAAATTGAAGATCTATCAATCCAAATTTTTAAATATATCCTAAAGATTAAAGGCTTCCTTTAGATTATTTAGGCCAACAAACTCTATTTGATTGATATTCTCTCTATAAATAGAGATGAAGAGTGCATTAATTCTTCATCCTTTCAATGCCTCCTGTGTGATCGAGAGATTGATGCCATCTTTGAAGAGATTGTTGTTGTTTATGTTTTATTTATTTTTTTTCTTCCCTGAACGCATCCATCGGCGACCGATGTTGACCACTTTTTCATCAATGACGTTGTGTGTTACTGGATATGGTCGATGATATCTAGTTTTTTTTTTTTTCTTTTTGTATTTTGCCGCTCCATGAGTTGCCGAGAGGATGGGTGAGAATGAGACAGTGAGAAAGGAAAGAAAAATGGAGGGGTGAGGCCGTGTGAAAAATAAAGGTCTGAATTACATGCGTCCTGACCTTGAGAGGTCTAAATTATTTGTTTGTGCTCTGACGCCGTCTGAGGATGGTGCCATTATAAGGTCAACATCTATTTGGATGAATGCTTCATTTAGTGTTCTCCATTTGTTGGTCTCGAAATATGATAGGGCTTTCTGGAGTTCACCCTTTTTCTTGGATTTCGTGACCTCGTTTTTTTAGATATCTTTTTAATGGTGATTTTTTTTCTTCAGAACCACGACTCACTCCACTAAGCATATTCAGTTTGGATAGAGGTATCTTGACTTTACGCTATCTCCATTTGGCTTCTTATCTTCCGCATTAGGTTTGAGCTTGATGAAACATTGATGCAATCCTTCAATCTTGAGTTCGATGAAGTGTTGATAATTTTCTTTTCAAACTTGAGTTTTGATGTATCATCTGAATTTTGATTACTTGAGGAAGTTTCGAAAAAGCCTTCAAAATTTGAATGTGATGAAGCATCAACAAAGCCGCCGAACTTGATTTTGAAGAACTATTTTTCGTATGCACTCAACTTGTATATAGTCTTGCGCGAAGTAGTCTACGTCTTTAATTTATTTTATCCTCTCCTTATTGAGGATGAACAACTTGAATTTGGAGATTTGTCCCCTAATTTTTTGTGATGCCCTCAATAGAGATGAACCTCTTTCAATTTGAAATTTCATTATTCAATGGAATTAATGATATCAGTTTTGTAAAGCCACATGTAGGTGATTATGGCACTCCTACTTTTGTGAAAACATTTTATGGACTCAAGTTAAGTTTCTTTAAGTTGCTTACGTACCCTTGAAGAAAAGGATCAAGTTATTTATTTATTTATTTTCATTCATCATGTGGGCTAGGAGCAACATGCAGTTTATACTCTTGCGTTAATGAATTTTTTTTAACATTTATATTTTAGAAATTTTTACTTTCATCATGTCTTTGATCCTCTCCTTCATTTGTGAGATTCGTCAATATGATGAGTTTTAACTTCACCTCTAGGGAATCTTTTGTACTTATGACAACACATAACTTTCTCTTCATGCGTGAAGGAACAAAATTGTGAATTTATCGTCATTGTTTGCTTCACAAAATGATTTTGCCTCCAAGGTTTTCATCTTTCTTTCATGTTGGTTGTTGTCACTTTGAGATGATCAAAAGCAAATGTTAAAGGTCGCTACTTTACGTGGAGATACTTAGCCATTTGAAAACTAAAGTACGAGTGGAAGTGGACGTTAAACATTGTTGTCTTCTTTTGTCGTGGTCATGCCCATTCTTCGAAAGACTGAAGCTCAAGTAGTTGAAGGCTTAATATGATCAAGGACAAAAGTTCTTTGTTTGATATTTTTTTGAATTGTAAACTTTCTCGACATTAATATGATACGAACTTGTAAACCTTATTCGATTACAACCATTTTTTATTACTGCAACATGATTTGATTAAGTTGTTTCATCAAAATCGAGCTCAAATTTTTCTTCTCGAGCTAATTTTAGAATTAACTCTTTTAAAATGAAGCATTTTTCTATCGGGTGACCGATGACTCGATGATACTTACAATAGTTTGGATCACCGACTTTTTGCATCTCTTTTGATCGTTTAGACTCAGGAAATCAGTCGCGTTTTTAGAAATTATTCTAACATATCAGGAATGTCAGCATCATAAAAAGATAGACTTTTTCTTGTCTTTTCTTCAGAGTTGAGTGATGTATTTTATATTCTTTTTGGAAACTTTGAGTCTTCTTGTCTTTTTCCTTGAATTACGACTTGAGAGAGGTTACGTTAACAACCATAGACTCTTCTAGGGTCATATCAACATCATTTTCTTCATTTCTATGATTGGAACTAAAATGTTTTCGTCTCCTCGACTACCAATACTTAGTTCCATATCATGGGCTTAAGTCGCTAGTTCTTCAAAGGTGCGAGGTTTTATACCTTGAAGTATGTATAGTGGACTCCAATACATTCCTTGGATGCACATCTCAACGGCAGACAATTCAGTGAGACGATATTTGCAATTCAAACTTGCGGCTCCAGCGATTTATGTAGTCGATGATGAGTTCGCCTTTTCAATACTTAGTGTTGGTGAGCTCGAACATGTTGTCTATTCGTCTTGTGATGTAGAAGCGATTTAGAAACTCTTTTTCAAGTTGTTCCTAGCTTTCAATTGACTCAAACTCCAAGTTAGTGTATTAGTCAGAAACATTTTCTTTCAAAGTTCGAAAAAATTGTTTGACTAATAAGTCTCATTGCGTACCAACATTTTTGCCTGTTTCTACGAAATGAGCGACATGTTGCCTTGGATTGTTCTTTCCATCAAATTGTTGCATGTTAGGTGTCTAGTATTCGGTTGGCATCATTAAATTATCAATTCTCTTTGTATATGGTTTAGAATATAAGAGAGATCTTTGGGAATGGCCACCATATTGAGCTCTAATGGAGTTTAAGATCATATCTTGAAGTTGTTGTACTAATGACGAATCAATTGAAGTTGGTTGTTGTTGTTGTCTTTCTTGCTAGATTGTCTTCTCTTTGATGTTATCCTTGACAATAGGTGCTTGACTTGGTTCAGCAACATCACGTCTTTCGATGTGATTCTTTAGAGACGCGATTTCATAATCTCTCTCTTTCCTTTATTAGGTGGTCACTTTATTTTCTAGTTCAACCATTCTTTCTTCATTTGTACTCACGTCTGTCATCATTACTGACATTATGTTGGGTTTTGAAGCTGCATTGGTTAATTGTTTAGAAGATGATGTGACTTCATTAGATAGTAGATTCTTTTGATGAAAATCATGCTATTTGTTGATTTCGACATTTGCTCACGTAAATTTCTTGTGATTTCAATGGTTGGATGCTTTTCAGATTGTTGGATCTCCTTGGAGTGACCACGAGTAATTGATCTTATGCAAACATCACTTGAAGTTTTAGAAGCGTTTTCTTTAGATGACATTTGATCTTGTATGAAAGAAAGAGATGAAAGGTAGAGAGGTCCCACCGGACGTGCCAAGATTGTTCAAACGAGATTTTAGAAGAAATTTAATTCGTAGCATTTGAACTTTGTATTTGTATTAATTTCAATATAGTAAGTACAAGCTCTGATACATGATCCTTTAATGTTTTCTCTAAAAATAACTTTAAATTTTATACTTGTTGATCTTCTTCGATAATCAACCTTTGGGTTTGATGATTGATCTTTGGGATTGATGATCTTCCTGAATGATCGGCCTTTGGGTTTGTTGATCTCTGTGGATCGTTCTTCGACTTGTGGGTAAACTTCTGAGTTTTGTTTCAAGTTTGAGGAGATTAAATCTTCAGTTGATCTTCAGTTCTTCAAAACTTGATTGCTTAAGTCTTCTAAAATTCAAGGAAGGTTTAATCTTCCAAGTTTTCAATTTACCAGAAGATAGTAATCTCGATGTCAATAAAAACTTTCGAATCTTCAATTATTTAGAGCTTTAACTTTGTCATCAATTTTTCCCCTCCAAATGAAGGGGCTGTTGGGTTTTATGTCCTAAAACTCGTAGATAGTAAATGTAAACTGTTGACCGTTATTAATAAACAATTATTATT
>JBBPDJ010000019.1:3661717-3704543 GCA_037974625.1 Cucumis cinereus | reverse complement strand
TTGTTACCATCGCCTACTGTAACTTTTTCAGTACCTCCATATTCAGTTGGATTGGCAAGATTAGAGCAATCAGCAGTCATTTTTTACAATCCAAACGTGTGTATTTCTAATTTTTTACATCTAGTATGATATAACAAACTCATTTATATTATAAAGTTTATTTTAGTCATCGATAAATAACTTTGTTGCAGTATGTTTGTATTTTTTAAATTTTTAACTATTAGATTGAAATAGTTGTGTACATGTTACCAAACATTTTGATGTGTGGAGTAGTGAAAATGACATAATACTAACTTCAATGAATTGATGGGACAAATAATGATGAAACCTTTTGATTACATAGTAATGGAATTAATGTTAAAGAAAGGGGGGACAAAAATGTAATTTAAATGCATTTTATTTCTTTTTGAGAAATGATTGAAGAATAATTTCACATGTGTAATATTTAGTGGTGGGGGAGAAATTTTATAATAAAAAGTAATAAAAATGCAAATAATGTTTTTTTTTTTTTTGGAGAAACTAAATTGAAAAGAATGTGATAAATACTATATTGAGCATATTGATTAGAGTGTATTATAGGGTTCCATTTTGGAGAAGGGACAAGTGGGTCAAGTGCATCACATAATACCACCAAAAATTTAAATCATTTGTTTATTCCATTTTCCTTCATAGCTAAATTACCATTTTCCAGGTTCAATTAATTTATACTATGTGGAATTCAAAAAAAAAAAAAATTATAATAATTTGCGATTCCAATGCAAATTATTTTAGTCTTTTATTTGATGCATACTATTTTAGTTTGAGTAAAAAATAGTTAAGAAACAAAGAGGAAAAAAATGATGGAAATGAAATAGCAAACAATGTAAGAAGGAAGGATTTGAAATTGCAATACTATAGTTAATTGCAGGTTAATTTGGGTTGACAAAATAAATAGCAAAACAAAACGTTTTATTTTGAAAAGTATCAAAAAAATAGTTTTGAAATTAGAAGAATGGAAAAATGATTTTTGGCGTTATTAGTTATGAATTAGGAATTGACCATAATATTCTCACTCGAATTCTAACAACTGAGATTTCATTGCAATTAAAAATTGGATATTTTTAATCCTATTAAAATAGTGACTAATCCAAAAAAAATCTAAAATTCAATTCATAACTATCAAGATTCTATAAACTATATCCTAAACAATTATAATTTTAAAAAAATCTATTAACTATGGAAAGTTATAATATTTTCAAAATAAAATTTAAATTACGTTTGTAAAAGAAAATATGAAACACAACGTTTAAAAGAACTATCGATTAAATCTCATGTCAATATTCAAAATATCTAACGTGTTGATAGAAATTTAATATAGAGTTTAAATTTCAAAGCCAGGTCGAATTTTATGATTTTTGTATGATGAAAAATTCTATATCTATAATATCCAAAAAGTATTACGGGTATAAACTTTTTGTTCTCATTTTGCCTCTTTGGTGTGGATGATCATACAAAAATTTCACATGATGAAATGTGGCAATTTGTTTCCAACTATAGAAAAATTTATTACAAAATTTTCTACAAAAATCTATATTATTAAAAAAAAAGTTATGGGTAACAAACTTTTGATTTTTGTTTTTGCCACTTTTGAGTTGATGATCATAGGGTAAAATTAATTCCACATAAAAATCATTAAATAAAAAAAATTCCACGCTATTTTATATGCATTCACGTAAAAAGAATCAAAAATATTTTTTAAGAAGAAGGAAAATAATCAATCATCTTTTGTTTTAACAAAAAGAAAAATCAAATTATTATGAAATTTTATAAAAAAAATTTAGTTTAAATTAAAGTTTAGAATTAAAAGGATAATTAATCACATCCTCCAAATAATTTTAAAATATAATACAGAGATTATCACAAAATAAAAATATAGCCTAGTTTAAATTAAAATTAAAAAGTAAGCAAATAAAAAAATCTAAAATAATAGAAAAATATATGAGTTTAAGCTAAAAGTTTTAAGAGGGAGAGACGAATTAAATCATCCAATAAAAAAAATGTTTTAAAAAAAGAATTATCACGAATATTTTTTTAAAAAAATATTAGTTGAAATTAAAGTACCAAATTGACAAGATAATCAAGTCATCAAAATCATCAAAAGAAAAACAGAAAATAAATAAATAAATAAACTAAGAGACAATGGCCACGAAATTGAAAGAAAAATAATAAGACTTTAATAATTAGGAACTCCATTCTTTTATCTAATTAGTTCGACATGTAAAGAGTTAATGTAGCCGTTTATTTTTTTTTATAACTGTTCTCGTTTTTTATTTCTAAAATTTGTGAAAAATTCTTTAAAAATTGGTCAAAAATTGAGAAATAAGTTTCTCCTACTTCTTTTCTATTATTATTTTACTATTTCAACAAGTTATGAAAATTAGTTTTTGGTGTATTGTAAGTATTCATGATAATTTTTTTTCTCTTACCCGTCATGTTTTCAAATCTCATTCAATGCAATTTTTATTTTTTACATTTTTCGATTTTAATTTCAACTTTTTTTAGAAAAATTTGTTTCACTGCATTTTTTTTATTTTATTTTTCTTTATTAATTTTATATTTACAAAATTTTCCGCTATTTATACTTTTCTTTAATTTTAATTTTTTTTATATTTAAATTTATATATTATTTTAATTTTGAATATATATATTAATTCTTTAATATTTCAAATTTAACTCCAAAATAGACACTTATACTTTTATTTTTTTTCTTTTATATTTGTTTCCGTATTTTATAATTGTTTTTATTTACAAAATAATTCTTCAACATTTATATTTTATTTTAATTTTTTATTTTAAAATTATTTAATATTTAGATTTTTTCTTAAAGATATCTAATATTTAGATTTATATCTTATTTTAAATTTCAATATGTATATTAATTTTTTTATATTTCAACTTTTTAGTATTAATTTTTGCAATTTGCGTGTTTATATATTATTTTACTTCTAATGTTTTTAGTATATGATCTGAAATCTAGTAGAATTTGTTTTAGAGAAAATCAAGTAGAATTTTACGATATATAAATGTTTGTGACTAAGATATTCATTTAGTTTTACTTTAATATTTACAACCACGATATTTACATAATTATATAATTAAGTTGGATTCGACTCGCTATCATTTAAGACAAATGACTTGAGTTAGAGATGATAGTGTCAATTCAATTTGGACAACATTTAATGGATATGATACAACTTTGTTATTATATTTTAGTTGTCATCGAGACTTTTTGTATTAGATGACATAATATTTCGATAATTTTTTTTTTTATGTTTAATGTACGACATAGATAGATATATTATTGTTGAAGAAAAAAGAAAAAAAACAAGAAACAAAAAATAGTTATCAAACAAATTTATGTTTTTGTTACTTTTTCTCGAGAAACAAGAAAAAGAATAGTTATTAAACATAGTCTTGTTTCTTTTTCTCAAAAGAGAAGAAATGGAAAACAAGAAACAAGGAAGAGAAAACATAAATATCATCAAACGAGCCCAAAGTTTTGGGTTTAGTTTTTATTTGGTCCATATGTTTCAAAATCTAACACTTTTGTCCCTAAATTTTAATAAATTTTAGTTCTTAAGATAACAAAAGCGTTAGTAACTTAACGGAAAGCTCACTAGGATGATGACTAAGCTATTTTTAAATTAAAATATATTCATAGAAAAAATGTTCATTTAAAAAAAACAAAAAAGAAAAAAACAAACTCAATAGACACTTTTGGAATCCTATATCTAAAAAAAATATATATTTTTAATATTTTCCACCTCTCTTTCTTCTTTCTCTTCATCTTCATCTCCTCTCCACTCTTCTCTCTAACTTCTAAAAAGGTGCATTTTTTTTTTAGTATAGGTTGTTGTGCATGAACATGAACATGAACGAACATGAGCCTCAAACTAAACTAATTGCTAACCAACACAAAGTTTCATTGTAAAATCACAAAAAAAAAAAAAAAAAAAAAAAAAAAACCTTTGTCGTTATTATCTTCATTCTTCACTCTCTACAAGTTGTAATTTTTTAAAGTTTAAAAGCAAAACAGAGAAAAAATGGAGGTGGGAGAGAGGAGGGGAGAGAATGATGGTTGTATCCAAATCCCCTTGCCATGTCTTACTCGTTACTTTCGGTGTTTGTTTGGTATACATCTTCTTATAATATATGGAGATGGAGGAGAGAGACTAGAGGGGAGAGGAGATGAGGAGGAAGAGAGAGGTGGGAAATATTGAAAAATATTTTTTTGGATTAAAAAAAGTATCTCTCAAGTTTTTTTTTTCTTTTTTTTTTTAAAAAATAGTTACATCATCAATATATTTTCGTTTAAAATTAATATAGTGATCATCCTGGTCAGCTTTTCGTTAAGTCACTAACGATATTGTTATCTTAATGACTAAAATTAAGCATTATTGAATTCTCAAGAACAAAAATATTAGATTTTGAAATATATTGATCAAATGGAAACTAAACTCAAAACTTATACATCAAAATAGTCTTTTATTCTAAATTATATTATTTTTTTAAATATTTTTTGCTTTAAATTAAAATTTCAATGGAATTTTCTGTGTTTTTTTATTCTGGACTTCAACTTTCTATTAATTTTTAGTTATTTTAATGTACACAAAAAACTCTATTTAAAATGCATTATCCCATTTGATAATTATTTGTTGTTTGATTTTTATTTCATGAAATTGTTATTGTTTACTCTCGATTTGTTACAATTGGTTTTCATATTTCTTAAGTAAATAGTTCAACTCTTAGCTAAATTTCAAAAACAAAAAAGGTTTTTAAAAACTATTATACCACTTATTGACAACTATTTCATTTTTTGTTTTTGAAAATTAAACCTATTTTCTCTCCATTTTTTATAATAGTTTGTAATTTTTTAAGTAAAACTAAAGAGTTAATTCTTAGACAAATAGCAAAAAGAAATACAACTTTTTTTAAATCTACTTTTTTTTTTCCTTTTTTTTCTTTTTTTGAATAACAGGCTTTGTTTTGTAAAAACAATATTAAAAAGTAGATAACAAAATAAAAACATTTAGAGGGGAATATGTGTTTATAGATTTAATTTTAGAAAACCAAAAAATATAAACACCAAATACTTGTCAAACAAGGCTTAAATGGTTATTAAACGAAGTCTTAGACCCCGTTTGTAATTGTTTTGTTTTTTGTTTTGGTTTTTTAAAATTATGTATATTAACATTTCTTCTACCTCTAAATTTCTTGTTTTGATATCTACTTTTTACTCATGTTTTCAAAAACCAACTCAAACTTTTTTTTTAAAAAAAAATAAAGTGTTAAGAACTTGTTTTTATTTCATGGAATTTGGCAAAATATGCAACTTTTCTATTTAAGATTGATACAAACCATGGTAAGAAAATGAAATAAATTAAGCTTAATTTTCAAAAACTAAAAATCAAAGATGAAATGGTTACCAAATAATACCTTAATGTTTTAAATTTCATAATTTATTTTTGGTTTTGGTAGATAATTCTATGATGATTATTATAGCTTAACCTAAATATTAAAATTACTACGAATTAAAACTCTATAATATTATTATTTTAATAGCAATACAAAATTAGTGAAAACTAATCAACGGAAAACTGTAACTATATATACTGTAACTTAGGACAAAATTATTTTTTCTTTTCTTTATATACACTCGTGTCCTCTAACATAAGATTTCTAGATTCGCCAATAAATCTGGGAGTCTGTCAATGTATCTCGGAGTCTGTTAATGAATCACGTATATCTTTGTATCGATCCCTATATATTTTTGTATTGCTTAATTGTTGATTTCATAACATACTTTTTTTAAAATAATGATTTCAATTCAAGATATAAAACTTGGTCATCGTTTTCCAAATGGATGTTGTGAGGTGCTAACATCTTTCTCATATGCACATGACTCCTGAACTCAACTCTAGCTTTTTTGCAGATTATTTTTTTTATTGATTTTTAATACAAAAAATACTTTATTTCAATGTCCAATCACACTGTAAAATGGATGGTGACAACTCAGTTTTTCTTTTCTTTTAAAAGTACCCTTTTAACCGACGTCATCCTCTCCGCATCGTCTCGAGCACTTGGTGACAATTAACATAAAAATTACTATTCACATTAAATAATCTCAAATTTTCAATCATTTTATCTAATTTTAATCCATGTTATATGATAAAAAAATTAAAAATTTTAGAAAATTTTCAAATATAGCAATTTTGACGATAGGAATGAACTATCCATAAGAAAATACTTTATAACAATTTAATACAAAACTTTTCACGTTTCACAAGTATAAAACATCCCTTAATTTATTCTAATTCCATTATTAATATCAAAACATATTTTTAGCCTTTAAAAAGGAAGAAAATAATTGAATTTGACATGCAAGTTGGATCACGATCGAAAATCGAATTAGCCAAGAAAATGTGAGGTTATTTTTTGGTTGAACTAAGATATAAATATACTAGAAATTGCGAGGTTTGTTATTTAAATCCTCCTACAAAAAAATATTTGAAAACAAACCTCGTAATTTCAAACCTCGATTACAAATGAATCAAAAAAATATAAAATATAGCAAAATTTTAGAATCTATCGATATTTTATCTATCTATAATACATAGATTCTAAAATTTTGCTATATTTATAAATATTTTCAATAATTTCGTCATTTAAAAAAAAATGAACTTTGAGCCATATTTAGATTTATGTTATGTGCATAGAAAACGGAAGTTGTTTTTCTATTTATTTTCTTACAATATGTTAAAGAAGTTTTTGTAAATTTATAGAAACATACTCTTAGATACCATATTTTGTCCATTTATTCTTTTTATTTAGTTTTATTTAATTTCATCTTATTTTATTTTGCTAAAAATTATTTTAAATAAAGAAACAAAGAAATTTTAAATTCAAACTTTTTTGTAATAAAAAAAAAGAAAAAAAATTAAAAGAATAAGTCAAATCTATCCTATTTTTGGCTTTCAAATAAAATAATTAAAATTAAAAGGAATCAAAAAACTTTTTCACCAAGCTAACGTCTTTGTATATATTTTATTTCTTTTCTTTTTCCTTCTCAATCTTATGTATTTTTTTTTTCTTTTTCATAAATTTCCATTTTTTTGTTTCTCAGAACAATTTGTTGTTCACCTATTTCTACTGTATTTATTAGTTTATTTATTTAAAATTTAGTTTAATTTGGGGTTCATTTAAATTGGTTGTTTTGCATGAATTTGTTTTCTGTATTTATTAAATTTAGTTTTAATATTGACATAAATTAATTTAGTTTTTGTTCTTTGTATTTATTTATTAGATTTAGTTTTAATATTGGCATAAATTATTTGATGTTCATTAATTTAGTTTTAATATTGGTATAAATTTGTTCTCTGTATTTATTAGATTTTGTGTACATATTGACATTCATTTGTTACTGTGTGAATATCATTTTATTAAGTTTGTTAGATTTAATTTTTAGTATTTTTGTAATTGTGATGTTAATTGACTTTGTCAGATTAGGCTTAGTTTGTTATTCAATTATCATTGTGGTGTAGATGTGTATCACTGTTTTTGCACGAAAGTTTCAAATGACATTTATATATATCTATATTTCATATAATTGATTGATTTATTTATTTTTTTTAAAAAAAATTAGGGTAAAAATAAATATTTAGTTTAGGGTTAGCTTTTTTATTTATTACTAACTTTTTAAAAATAAAAAGTCATTTAAATACAAAATGCATTATAAAAACCTAAGTTTAAGGGAGAGTATGTGTTTCTTTACAGATTTTATGATTAAAATTCAACAAATACATGAAATTTCTCTCTAAGTTGGTTGTTTAATTAATAAATTGAATTTATAAAAATATCAATAATAATTCTATTTCAAAATGGGACTAAGTAGTGTTTTCTTTTGAATTTATTAATTTCTTAGATACATGAATTTCTCCTTAAACACCCATGATGGAGATTAAAACATCAAGATTGGATGTTTTAATATTCTTGAAGTGAATAAAATTATCATTTGAAACCAAATGCATTCGAATGGCTCTTATGCGACCATAATAATCAATTCATGTTTTTTTAATCTTAAATGTGAATTGAGAACCACGAGATATTTAAAAAAAAAACTAAATCAATATTTGTTTTGTGAACTTTTTTGTAATTTAGTTTTTAAAAGATAAAAATCGGTAACTATTTTCATGAGTTTTGTAAGGTGCTAACACTTTTTCTACCCACAATTGCCTACCTAAATTTGAATTTAGGTAGACTAATATTTTTTGGGTGACCAATGGCAACTCCAAAACTATTTATAAAAATATTAAATAAAAGACTACGTCGGCCACTTTGCGTCGCGATCACGTTGCGACACATACGGTTAAAATGAGCATAATTGAACTAACATAATGCTTTTAACATCAATTTTAAAGATAAATGTTTGATTCGATCCTCACCACATTTGTTCAAAAAATCATCAATTTATTTTTCTCTCGATTCATTTTTCTTTTCTTAGAAAAATAAAAAATAAAATGCCTTTTCTTTTGGATCTAGTCTCTATGAATTTATAAGGTTAACACTTCATATCTTAAACCTAAATAAAGTGGGCAAATTCTTCATCTACTAATTATAGATACACTTTTGGAATATCATGCCATCAAGGGACTGAATTGAAATTGAAATTTTCCTACATCTTAAAGTCCAAATGGTATATTAACTCAATTTATAATACATATAATTCTTCAATTTAAAATCTAATTTCACATGTTTATTAATATTAGGTCTTCTTGCCTCTCTGGCAAACTAAGTTTAAAAAATTAGGTCACAGTACAAATTTATTTACTTTTACAAAAATGGCAAAATACAAATTCAACCCACCTCATACACCTGACATTTGAGACAACTAATACACTTGATACATCTTATATACACTTGATAAATCACTGATACATACTTGACACACTTGACACACTCAATACACTACTAAGATTTGATATACTACTGATATCCACTTTGATACACTTAATAATCACTTGTGATATACATTTGATACACTTGATATATCGCGTACACATTTGATACATTTGATATATACTTGATACACATTTGATATACCAAATATTTGGATTTATGATAAAAGAGTTTGAATTTTTGTTAAATGATTGAAAAAAGAAAAATGTAATATATATTTATTGTAAAAAACACATACTATCAAAACCAAAACTAAAATAATCTAAACCCCAAATACAAACTATTGTAACCAAATTATTATAACATAAATCTATAATATTTAACCTTTTGCCCCAAACGTCCCCTAAAAAAGAGTTTTAAGTTTTTTTTTTTTTTCTTTTTGTCCTAATTAAGTTGATGAAGATAAACTTATTTACAAAAATGTCACATTGGTTTATTTACCCAAATACCATTAGACATATTTATGCCATTAAATTATAAACTAGCTTTAATATTTTGTCATTTTCAACATTTATGTATATAAATATGTGTATCACTTGAGATGGATTTATTTTTTTGTTATATCTACAAAATGAAAAAAGTATGTGACAATCTTATAAGTCTCTAAACTCAAATTGTCATACAGTACGATATCTTTTAGTATTAAGTTTTTTAAAAAAAATGTAAAAGCATAAGTAGACAACCCCATCGTGAAACCATCAACCCCTTCCAAATTAATATAAATGCTAATGGAAATAAATGTACAAGAGCAAGTGAGAGATGATTGAAGCTTCACATTTCACATCAATTGAAAAAAAGAAGATGACATACTCTTTTGAATAAAGTAGAGTATGAAAACTTAAGTTCAAAGTACTATATCATATAATTTATTATTAATTAAGATAGGGAAATTAAATTGCATCATTGTCTTTGTAATTTATGTTATAAGAATAAGAATCTATGGAAGTTCAATTTGATTGTTATGGTTGCTAGTGATCAAATTGATTTTTTCATATATATATATATTCTTTATATTATAATTTGTAATATTGCTAAAAGTCTAAAATGTTGAAATTTCATGGTTAAAAGTGAAAAGTGGATTCCATTATTATTAATGATGAAAAGGGTTTAATTTTCTGTTTTTCTTTTTTTTTTTTTTCTAAATAATAACTAATAACAAATTCGATGAAACCAGAATCCATGAAAAGTTGCAAATCTATTCTATTTTCTCATAAAAATTGGGCACAAATTCGTTTACTTATATTTATTTATTTCTAAGAGGGTTCATTTTTTTTATTTGTTAGAAAGACTATAAATTCTTTTATAGTAATATTAAGAAATAAATAACTAATTTTGGTTTTTTAATAAAAAAAATAAAGAACATATATATTTTTATGGATGAGAATTCAAGTTTACAACCTTTTGAAGGTACATAGTACTAAATATGAATAGATATCTATCGATGCTTATAAATATGACAAAATTTTAGTCTCTATTAGTGATAGATCGTGATAGATTCAAAACGATATAGATGAAATGTCTAACATTAAAATAGTTGATGTTTATGCTAAGTCTATCGCAGTCTACTATGAATTGAAAGTAAAATTTCACTATATATAAAATAAGTTAGTTCATTTTGCTAATTTAAAAATATTCCTAATAATAATATGGTTCTCAAATTGAACATCAAACTAACCAAACCAATAATTTAAATAATATTAGTTTTTTTTTCCTAATTCATCGAATATATGGTACATTCGTTTAATTATATCATTGATATAGTAATTATTTTTAGTAAGAGTGGCGAGATTTGAACCACAATTTTTTTTATTCTTAATATTGATCAAGTTTTCTCACTTTGTCATTTATTATATTTTTTAGTAGAAACAATGGTGGGGGATTTGATCTATGCTACGAACCTCTAGGTCCTTAGCATCACTTTAACCTAAACTTTTGTTGCTATTGTATAGTTTTAGCAACATTTATTGTATTATATATTTGGCTACAATTTTTTACAATTATTTGGCAACAGTTATGATAGGATAATTGTTTTAAATAAAAAAAAAACTGTTAAAAATATTTTAAATATAGCAAGATGTTTTTATCTAGCAATGATAGAATAAACACTGACAGACATTTATCAATGTCACTGAAGCGCACTAATAGATGTCTATCAATGCTTATAATCACTCTATCATTGACAGAACCTGACATTTTGTTATATTTGTAAATAAGTTGATTCACTTTTCTATATTTGAAAACAACATTATTTTTTACAAATTACAAATCTAGCAAAATCTATTAGTAATAAACTCTTAGATTTTTCTATTAGTGATAGATTCTATTGTTGATAGTCTCCTATAAGCAATGTAGTCTATCGCTAACGGACTCCAAAAATTGAATCTATATGTTTTGGTATCTTTGTAAATATTTTTTATTTATCTTTTATAGGCTAATATTTTGAGTTTAATTGTTATATTTGTAAATGTTTCATATTGCATAATGGTAATTAATTACCATTTTTCTTAAACAATAACAAGACTTTTAAAACTATACGATCTAGAATGGTAATTGGTTTATGGCTTTTTTGGCTTTATAAGCACTTTATTCCATTTTTTTTTTTTTTTTGAGTTTTCATACTTTTGGCTTGATGTTTGAAAATATTGAAAGAAAATATAACAAAACATAAAAATTTACCAGTGAAAATAAAGTTTATAAACTTGATTAGCAAATAGAACCCCATGATTATCAAAATGGAACATATATTATTGAATTTCAATTCAACTTCAAGTGTCAAACTTTAATGAACATAAAGAGACTGAATTTCAATGTGGAAGCGTTTTATAGGATTTAAAAGTAGACGTTTGAAATCCTTCATTCAAATTTTCTCTCCTTCTTCAATAATTTCAAAAAATCTTTTTCACGATAGAGATGCGTTTCAAGCGTCTTCCCTTTGTCAGACTTAGAAAAATTCATATTAATTTTAATCTGTAGTTTTGATATGAATTCAATTCATATTGTTTATTATAATTTGAATCTTATTCAAATGCATTAATCATATTTAATAGTATCTATATACACTATATTAATTGTATCATATACAATTAACTTATATTCCCTTAGATAAATTGAACATATCAAATTCTTTCAAAACACTTGAACCTTGTTCTACCTATTGTGAGCTAACAGGGGGCTCAAACCTTATGGATCTGTCGATTATAAGCTCCAACGATTTGAAATTAACTAATTAAATTAATTACATTCGTTAACTATGAAGTATTTCACTAAAGACTTATAGATGCACTCTTATGCATTGTAGAACACATGTTGTGTCCATAGGTATAACCATAACTCTCGCTCAGGATTGATACCAAATTACATATGATCACATCTTGGAAAATATTATTCTCTTAAGTAAACCGTGTTACAAAGTGAGAGTAAATATTTCATAGTCCAGACTTATACAAATCCATTATATAGGATATCTCTACTCACATGTCTCTACATAGACCTTTTTTGGATCACATTGTTTGTTACCTTTACAAATTAAAGTCGGTCATATCCATGTAGTGTACCAGAGTAAGACATCCAACCTTATTCATATATATACTACAGACCCTTTAGGTTATTAGTTGAACATTATCGACTTTAATTTATGTCTTACATACCGTTCAAGTTTTATTTAATAACTTTGAATTTTAGTTATTGGATTTGATGTACGCAATCCTAAAAGACATAATAAAATAATTATTATTATATTAATAAATAAATAGTTTACTTTATTACAAACCACGAGTTTAAAGCAGAAATCCAATAGAATAGCTCAATTAATTAAGATGCTTCAAATTAATCTTTACTCTCCTTGACCAATAACACAAAACTTTTGCACCTTGGGAACATGTGAATTTCATAACACATTGATTTCAATCATAAAGAGAATGCACCCCAATCAAAATGACATTGATTTTATTATCAAAATTGTCAAAAGAACAAAACAAACAACAACAAAATTAGTTAATTAAGGTTAAAACCTTCATAATTATATATAGACCAACAATTGGGGAAATTACAACACACACAATTATTGATAGACACAAATCCCCCAAGTTAGCTACGTTACCATATTTCATTCCCTTACTCAAAGGCACTTTATTATTTTCAATGTGATTATATAAATTTCACTTCTTCTTCCTTTTCTCCTCATACTCAAGTAGCTCCTCAAGCACCTTATCATCAAGACATTCCAATTCAATCACTTGCCCTTGAACCCTAGGAGCTGCAGCAGATGAAGAAGAACTAGAAGCTGAAGAACTCCCACCAAGAGAAGGATATTCATTAGGGAAATTCAGGACAGCCAAATGACCACGCATCATATACGCAGCTCGGTCATAAGCTCGAGCTGCCTCCTCCGCCGTGTTGAACGTTCCAAGCCAAATCCGAGCACCATGTCTCGATGAATCACGAATCTCTGCTGCAAATTTTCCCCAAGGTCGACGCCGTACACCACGGTATCGAACCTCACCACCTTGATCATTGCTAGACTTCCCTTCCTCGTCCATTTTGCATGGTGATGCATAAAAATCATCATCCTCTTTTTATATGAGTTCTTGACAACTAAAAGCAGCCAAAAGGAAAATCTAACCCACGGCTTAAAAAATACACTTAAATTATTTGATGTTAACACGTGAGTTTTAATTTTTTGTAGACTTAGAAGCTTCTTCAAGTTAAAAATAAATAAATAAATAAAATAAAAGATCTTGGTCTGTCTCCAATGTATCTGGATTGGTCAAGGTGGTGGCTTTGAGAAGAAGAAAAAAAAACAGAAAAAAAAAAAACATCTATTTCAGCTTTAATTACAATTGGGGTATTTAATGGAATTTTTTATGTTTGTAATGCATTAAAGGCCAACGATTTGCTACTTCCTTCTTTCTTTCTTTTTCACTAAGATTCTATGTTCATTCTTTTTCAATGGAAGTTTAAGATTCTTTTTATAAATTATAGAGGTAGGGGGACCAGAAACTTGGCATCTTAATTTGGTTAATTGAAGGGGTTTTTGTTTTTGTTTTTGTTTTTTGTTTTTTTTTGTTTTTGCTTTGAATTGTTGTGTGTGTGTGTGTGTTTTTTTTTATTATTATTATTTACAAGTAAGATTCGGTTCTGTTTCTTTGTCTGTTTTTAATTAAAAAATATATATAGATTGTTTTTCTAGAGTTGATTTAATATATAAAGAAATTAGTGAGATATGAAATTGAGAGTGGGGGAAAATGGATTTAATTTGGAAGAAAATTCAAATGTTTGAACAAAGTCCAAATCATTATTATTATTATTATTCAACTATTTTACTTCTTATTTTTTTAAAAAAAAAATGTCTAAAATTTTACACTTTAAAGGATGTGATATTATGTTTGAAGACTCTTATTTAACCAGAAATTCATTGGATCTTGGACAGAGATTGAAACAAAGAATGATTTAGAGTGACTTCAAACTAGAATTAATTATGTAAATTGAGATTGGTTGACCTATTATTATATTGTTCTTGTAGTGTTAATTATTTTTTAAAATAAAGTGTCTATCTAATGCTTTGGTGAAATGACCTTTTTCTTTTTTTTATGTATTTAACTTTTTTGTGACAGAAAAGTATTAGAGCCACCTAATGAGTCCAAAAATGTTTAGAATTTGGATTGAATTTGAATTTAAGAAAACTTTTCTTTTCTTTTGAAAATATTTAGAATTATTTTTTTAAAAAATGAACCAATGGAAGTGAAACACAAAGGAAAGGTATTGATTTGAAGTGGAATTTTCTAGAAGGGTCTTGATTTGAAAAGTCTTTTGATTCCCTTTCTAGTTGCAAAGAAGGCATGGAAGGTTGGGGCTATGTTGTTAGTATTAACACTTTCTAACATCACAATGCAACTTCCTCTTTGGTCTCACTTCGTTTCAATTTTCAACTTTCATTTTTCGAGGCAAAAATATTGAGTAAGTACATGTTGTACGGTCAATTTGTGAGTTGAAGTGCTCATGAAACAGTAAGATCTCACGCTAGTGTGATATTGTGTGTTTAGCATGTTTTAGTGCTTATGTAAGTTCTTATTTTGAAGTGTTGTCGAGTTGTACACTTATATATATTTGATCGTGTATCTCAATAACGAGATAATAATTTTCTATTTATACGTTTTTTTCCAACATGTGTGTTTTATAATGCATGCTTAATTAGTTTGCTGGAAGTAGGAAGATGTGAACCTGTATGACGTGCATGTTTGAGAGTGGTTTTGAAATGTTTAGAGTCATTTTTGTCATTTTTTAAATTACTCTGAAACACACCTTTCGATCACTTATACTCATTTTGTTGTCTAGTTTTACAAGTTTAAATGTTTTTTTTTTTGTAGTACTAAATTGATTTTGAAGGAATAAAAGCAATTTTTTCAATTATTTTGAAAATGATAAAATTCACTTTTGTCATTTTCAAAATCTTTGAAAAAATGAGAAAAAAAAAATTATTCTGATCATTTTAAGATCACTCTCAAATAGGTCATATGAATCATTTTACACCTTGTCACTTTTAAAATTATTGGAAAAATGAAAAAAAAAATTGATCATTTTAAGATCACTCCCAAATAGGTCATGTGAATCATTTTACACCTTCTCGATAAATATTGTTAGTATTTAGGCAGCACCTGCATTGTTTCGGTTCATCGACCAATTTTACCACATAAACCCCACAACAATATCTATATATATATATTTTTGACAATATGTGGAATGGGAGAATCGAGCTTCTACCTCGAATTTGATAGTTCAAAACATTATGTTAGTTAAACTATACTCATTTGACATATATATCCATACAAATCAAATTTGATATCCAATGACATGCTTTATATTGAAATGAAAATAAAGTGTAGTCTACTTGGTTTAGCTGTATTAGTCTTCTAGGTAACTAAATTAGGGTTTAGATCGAATAAAAATAGGTTAAAAATCACGTTTAGTCTTTAGACTTTTATGAAAGTAACAATTTAGTCTCAAAACTTTTTAGTTTGTAACGATTTAGTCCATGTATTTTCAATTTTGTAACAATTTAATCCCTAGATCTTACTATGTAGCAATTTAGTCCTTGTGCTTTAAAATTTGTAACAACTTAGTTCATATTTAAGAAATTATTGTTAAATTTAATGAGTTTTTTTGCATAAATAAACTGCTAAACTATTTAGAGACGAATCAATATTTTTCTAAAATACAAAGTCTACATAAGAAATAATAAAAATTGACATTTAACTTTGATTAATTTTCTTACATTAAGGACTAACTTATTACAAATTTGAAAGTACAAAAACTAAATTGTTACACACCAAAGTTGTTAATGGACTAAATTGTTACAAGATTGAAAGCACATGGACAATAAATTGTTACAACCTAAAGTTTAGAGACTAAATTGCTACTTTTATGAAAGTTTATAAACCAAAAGTAATTTTTAACAAATAAAATATGAGGCAAAACTTTCCTTTTTTAAGTTAGAAAAGGGAAGAAAAAGGACAATCATTTTAACTAGAAAAACTACTAAAACTATATTCAAATATAACAAAGTATCACAGTCTATCACTAATAGATATCTATTAGTTTTTATCAGTATTTATCGATGATAATACTCTATCAATGTCTATTACTGATACACAATGACATTTTGCTAATATTTTCTAAATATTTTGGCTCAGTTTACTATATTTATAAACAACTAAAAAAAATAGTTGAGAGACAATTTGTGAAATTTAATCCAACCTTAAAATTAAATTTAAACTTTTGAAACTTGTAAGTTTTTTAAAGTGATTATTGCATTTTAAAATACAAAATTAATATTATAAGTTTTAATAATGTTTAGCCTAATAATTATATGATGATATAATTTTGCTAGCTTAACATAGTTTAACAAGGAATAGTATACTTTCAAAATTATATCATATTATAGAAAATTATGGGAAAAAAATAGGAGTTTTTCATTTGTGATTTGAGAACATTGGGTTAAAAATGAATGAATTATGGAAAGTCAAAAAATTAATTTCCTCTATTAATTTAATTTCACTATGTGATTAGTAAATTCAAAATTTGGATCTTAAAAAAATGTGTTTGTATTAACTTTCTAACACCAAAATGCAACTTCCTCTTGGTTTCTTCTTGGTAATCAATAGCCACTCCTTTTTCTTTCTTCTTTTGCCTTTTTAATTTACTTTTCTTTGTTTAATTCATTACTGTTTGAACTTCGTTACAATTTCAACATTTTTTTTGTCTGTCGAGGTAAAAGGATACATCGATTTAGTTGTACGGTCGGTTAATTGTGAGTTGAAATATTCGTGAAATTTTATTAGATTTCATACTAGAGTGATGTTATGTTCAACACATTTTAGAGCTTAAATTAGTTTTTATTTGAAAGTGGTCATGTCGAGTTATACTTATAATTGATGAGATATTAGTTTCTATATTTATATGTTTTTTTTAACCATATGTGTGTATTTTAACTTTTAATGCATGATTCGTCTATTGGAAGTAAGAACATGGAGACATGTGTTACGTTCATGTTTAGAGTGATCTTGAAATTGTTAAAACTATTTTTGTCATTTTTAAAATCACTTTGAGACATACCTTTCATCACTCATAATCAACTTAATAAACTCCCTAAAATAGTATCCAACTTGTTAGCATCGACCTCAGAAGCAAAGGTCGAGATGAGTGTTTTTCCTCCCATGAAGGTGCACTACTTCCCATGGGCCATGGTATAAGTCCTCATGGTCGACCCAAACTATTTAACAGTCACTAATCTCTTTCGAGTTAGGACCCAAATTTTGTGGCTCTATAAATTAAATAGGAGGTCATAAGTATCACTCAAGGTAAGTCATTCTTCCAACTTTTGGCTTGCTGTAACCCTCTCTTGATTACTAACTAAAGTATATCTTACGTTATGTGTTAGACACTACATCAATGTTTTCTTTTCTATGTTTCGTAGGTAGTCTTTCTTATCCAAAATTACAAATAAAAAAGAATAACTACAACTTGCTTTCAATTTTGTGTTTCTTGGATTCCTCAGTTTTTGAAAGTTTATAATAAACAAATAAACTTTTGACTGTGGCTAATAAGTTTTTAAACTTTCAAAATATGTCTAATAATTTGTTACTCTTTCAATTTTAGGTCCAATACCCACCTTTAGTTCGATTGATTCCAATCATTTGACTCGACTTTTCCATTGGTTTACTCATCCAATGGGTAACCCACTGTGAAATGAATGTGAGTTTTGGATGGATAAAAAATAGTGGATCCAATGATTAAATCAAATGAGAATGCTCCATCTACATCCATATATTTTCCCCACACTAAGTGAATGGAATGTGATTAAGTGAAATGAGTAATAGTCATTTTTTAATCACTTTTAAAATCACACTCATTCACAATTAAATTTGGTAACTTCTAAAGGTGAATTCCCATAAAATCAAACACCCCATCCTAATAAAATCAATTAACATTTTAAACAATTACTTCTTTTGTACCATATATATTTTAGTTATTGTAATTAAATTCCAACAATTTGGTATTCATTTACAAATTATATAAACCTACTTTCTTTAGATTTTAAGTTAAAATTTTTAAACACTAATTTTCTTTCTATCGTGGCTATTGTCTATAAAGCCACAAATTTTGCTTTATTTGTAAATATTTAAGCAATTTTGTCATTTGAAATAATTTTTTTTATTAATAATATAAAAAAAAGTTAATTTGGTTTTTAAAAATCAAAGATTTGAAACCTTGCTTTTACATTTGTAATCATCCCTATGTGAACTCTACAAAGTATATGTGAACAGTAAATGGTCAATAGTCAACGAGAGAAGCTAAAGGGAAAAGAATATAATCCACAAAAAAAAAAAAAAAAAAACAAAGAATATAAATGGGCTTGGGCTTGCGTTGACTAAGCCCAGCCCGTTCTGACATTGTCGGCGAGTTTTTAGGAATTAAAAAATAGAAATGTTTGAATATTTGTAGTGGTAGTGTTAGTCAATTCGGAATGGGATAACTTTGACTTAGTCACTCTAAAATAAAGTTCCGCATGGTAGCACGTGACAACAGCACTGGTGCACGTGCTAATGCGGCAAAAAAAATTTAAAAAAAAAAAAAAAAAAAAAAAAAAAAAAGAGTCTGGGTGTTCAAACTGTCCACAACGTAACCTTTTGACTCTTTGAAATCTTTCATACATAGAAAAGGACGAAATATTAAATAATTTAACCAAAAAGAAAGAAACCTAATAAATGTGATAACGTAATGTCGGATTCCACAATCTTTGGTTCTAAATTTGAATATGATTTTAGTTTTTAAGGACAGTCAGAGATGGATATTTCAATTTACAAAAAAAAAAAGTATTTTTCAATTTTGGTAAGATTTTGATATTTTTATTTTGATATATCTTCTAGCTTCTTTTTCTAGTTCCTCATCAAACACTTTCTCTTTGATATTTTCTTGTTCTGGTTTTTCATCGGACACAAAAATAATTTCTTTTTGATATTTTTAGATTCTTCATTTCGCTTCAACCTCTTGCTTTCTCGTTTATTCTTCTCGTTATTCATTAGACACACAAAAATTGTAAAATGGAGAGAATTTTGAAAAATAAAAAGAAAGAGGCAAGCGTACGAGAGAAGAGAAAGAAAACATATAAAGTGAAAGAAGAAGCGAAAAAACGAGAAAAATGGAAGAAATAATAATAAATGTAATTTTATTGAAGGATGACATAGCAAAAGGCCAACATTCATTTTATTTTTGAACTTTTAAGACTATTTTTCATTTGGCCCTTAAAAAAAGAAAAAAAAAAGGAAGACCATTCATACAATTATTCTCAAATCTAAGAGAAGTGAACAAGGATAAATAAATAAATAAATAAATACATAAATATATATATTAAAAGAAAAAAAGGGTTAAGAGTCAAATGTTGAATATGAAAAAAAGTTAATAGAGAAATAATTTTGAAGGATTTTTTGCATATTTGTTCTGACAAACTGAGTTCCCAAGTAAACTGCCCTTTCAATTTCTGCTGCCACCTCCCCATGTGCTTTGTCTCCCATTTTTCTATTTCCAAAAACAAATTATTATTATTATTTTATTATTCTTATTATTTTTATTATTATTTTCTCTTTTCTAATTACATTTAACTTAAGTCAACCATTCATTCTACAATTTACCTTAAACATCATTTTTTCTTTTCCAAAATATAAACTATAATTTTATTTTATAAAATTACATATAACTTAAGTCAACCAAATGTTCTTTTTTTTTTATTTATTTATATAAACTATAAAGAATCAATTTTAATAGAATTTTAATGGTGAAAGAATTAAATTGTTACAAATTTAAGAGTCCACATCAAATAAATATAGTTACATATTAAAGTTAAAAACCTAATTGAATTGTTATTACTATAAGAATTTTGAGATTTATCGGCACCCCAAATGGTAAGGAAGTTGGCAAAAAGACGTCGACTAAATCTCACCCGACCTCGTTTCATTCATCGGCATTGTGATAAGGAAAGACCCGTCGGGAGATCAACCCTCCATGCCCATATAGTCATGTCAAAAGAAAAGCATCATTGTCGACGTCGTCAAGCATACTATTCTCCTTACTATTTGTCTGTGGCGTCAACGTTAGTTCTCTCTCCTGGCCGTTTTTATCTGTGGCATCAAACGAACGAACGATAACCTTATGGTGGCTCATGCATGTCTCACCACCCCCCACAATCAAACAAGTACCTAAGCATCCATAATGCAAATACATAAAATCAATGAGAGAGGCGACACGAGATCTGGGTAGGGGAAAGGAGAGGGATAAACGACATGAGAGAGGTGGAGTTGCGTGAAATCTGAAAAATGAAAACAAGGGTTAGTTTTTATTAATATTTTTGTCGAGCCTTTAATGAGCATCGACAAATAAGGTTACTCTTGATGGGTACGAGTAAACTTTCGAAAGGTTATAAAAAGCTGATTGCATCTTATAAACTCTCCACCATGTCTAATAAAGCATCAGGAGTTTGGTCATTTCTCCTCACGCTTAATTTACTGCGTCGAAAATTGTAACAAATGTCTGACGCTTTCTTTGCAACATCGAAGTGTATTCATACCGTCAATGTTCATGTTGTATTGCTCCATGCCCAGGATTCGAAATTCGTCTTCAGCAACTGAAGACCTCGACATTTTCCTACGTTCCTTGCGACCTGACAATATCATCCTTGTTTGTCTTAAAGGCTTATTAGAGTGAAAGTTGTCTTTGCAAACCAACAGTGGTCCTTTCAGCATGCTTTGTCCTCACTCACGTGAATCTTAATAAAATTCTAAAAATGTCACCCAACATCCTAAGAAAACGCTTGACTTTGGAGTTTTTATGATCGAGCCACCAAAAAGGAAGGTGCACTTTGTAGGTGTAGGTAGTAACTTTGAGTTCTTTTAAGCCTTTCTTAATCTTACTCCCATGTCCTTAAGATCCCTCTCATTCAGATGTGATATCGATTCATTCATGTTTTCCTTCTAAATTCGAGACGTTACACATATACAATGATGGCCATATATGTATCTCTCAACGGAGTAAGCCCAATGCTTATTTTATGTGCCACGGAAGAGTTTTATTTTTTTTAATGGTGTGTGTATGTTTTGAAACTTGTTGGAGACATATATTGTAGTGTTAAAGAACCTCTGCCTCACATGTTGAATAGATACCCTACTTAATAAAATCAAGTCCTAAGACCAAACAATTGCCATTTAATTTATAAAAAAAAAATTAAAAAGAAATCAAAAGATTAAGTCTTGAAGACACGATCGATCGAAGCATCCTCTTGTTCTTTTCCTTTTTGAATAATCACTTTATTTCTTCAACATGCAACACAATGTTCTTAGTTTTTTTAGTCATTCTTTTACTTACAAATGAGTGACTTGACAAATGTAAATATATATAACTTTTGAGTTAAAATGCAATTTAATGTTGTAATAAAACAAGGAAAACGATAACAAAGTAGGAAAAAGTGAAAGTAGAAAATGAATTTATTCGGTATTATATTGTATATTTCAAAGATACAAACGATCTAAGTAAAATTTTCCTTTTCTAATAAATTAGGTCACCTTTTTCACTTTTTTTTTAAAAAAATTATTAGTGTAGTGTACATACACAATATCTCATAGTTTACTTTAGAACTAGGAAAAGCTCACTTTTTAAAAAATTAAAATGTCAATATTCTTACCATTACTTAAATACTATTGAAAAGATAACTTTATTGTAGGAATCGTTTAAAAGAGTTGTATCAAATTATAGAAACTAAATTCTAACTTACTCCAAATGATTATCGAAACTAAAAATGCAACTTAACCTTATTTTTTTTCGGAAAGAAACTTATACATTAAAAGAATAATGTTGGCTATTAAATTATAATTAAAAAAAAGAATTAAAAAAGACATAAGTGACAGCAAGAAGAGATACACAGCTTGGAGTTGGATGTTGTAGTTGTTACAACTACAGAATATTGCCCCTAACTTTGCAACACCACACCTATAATTTTGCCCTAAACCAATTATCTAATATCACATATATACCTACTTTCAAACCTTTTTGGAATTTTGGTTTACATTATTTTTAAAATTACATTTCTATTATTTGGATTTTTATTTATTTATTTATTTTGAGTATATGAGTTAAAAAAGGTATATATTAGGTAAATATGGTTTAGAA
Organism: Cucumis cinereus; assembly: GCA_037974625.1. NCBI lineage: Eukaryota > Viridiplantae > Streptophyta > Magnoliopsida > Cucurbitales > Cucurbitaceae > Cucumis > Cucumis cinereus. The sequence continues at coordinate 3,681,836 of JBBPDJ010000019.1, read as the reverse complement.
GAACATATATTCATTTCCACAACCACATGTTTGACAATCTCTCTTTTATGCAATTGTTTATAACTATCTAGAGACATCAAATTTTTATTATTAACTACCATTATCAGTGACATTTTGTCGCCTATTTGATATATTTCATCAATTCTTTTTACGATATAACAAAAATATTGGTCCATTACTCATGTCAATAAAATGTAAAAAGACAGCAACAAAATTGTCAGAGAATGTCGAAGGAAACCCTAAATTTGATACTACTAAATACAAATTATAAAGAACGGATTGAAGAGAATCGAGAAAGATATGGAAGGATTTATTTTTTATTAATAAAGTGAAAGTAATTTTGGTGTGGGGAATTCCAAAAGACTTGAAGTGAAAGAAAAGAAATGGAAGAAAATATTATTTGGTTTTTATGGGCAAAGCAAAAAAGGGACAAACTTTTTGAGTCAAAGTTCCAAACACTACATTTTTTGTAAGGCAAAAACTGAGTATCAGAAAATCAAATCACTGTTTTTGTTCTATTTGTACACTCAATTTTCCCACATTTTGAGGATACCTAAACCCTAATTTCGCAATGCAATTGGTTCGAACATTCTCAATTTATCAATTATTTTATTATAAATTTAGATGTAGGCTCCATGTGTCAGTACAAATGTATGAGTAAAAGTAGTCTTGGTTTCAGACTTAAAAGTTTGTTTGATTAGAGTCTACATATACCTTCAATTCTCCAATTTTAGTTATCATATCTTAAATTTAGTTCTTCAAATTTAATTTTTACTTAAATTGATTAAATCGTAATATTAATTTTCATACAAAAAATACAACATGTGAATATGTTTCCAAAAATAAGTTGAAAATCATCCATTTGAAAAAAAGAATATATGTAGTTTTCGATAAAAATAAGAGTTTTGAGAGATTTAAAGAGAAGATAGATAAAATGGAAAGATTTTCGTTAAGTTTCAATACTAAGGACTAAAAAATTGAATATAATTTTACCGATAGAATCACGTACACATAATATTAAATATTTAAATACTAACACTCTACTAATCTCGTCCATAAACTAATATTAGTTTTAGAATTAGAAAAAAAAATTGATTTGAATTATTTGATGAGTTGTTAACAAAGGAAGAATATATTTGTGAAAGGTACAAACAAACATATTTATCTTCTTTTTTTTTTAATTTTTATTTTGTATCCAAATGTTTGTTGATACCTAAGCATAATAATGATTATTGCATTATTTATTTCCTTCATTTTTATAAACTACTTTCCGCCAATTTTGATTCTTCCATTTTTTTACTTTTAAGAATCAAAAATTATTTAAATTTTCATTCATTTTCATTATAAATTCATTAAAATGATAATTGATAATTGATATATTGCTACATGTTAGTATTAATGTATGATTATTATAGAATATTAGTTAGGAAACCAAAAACATAGACTAATCATATATCGATAAATCATAATTGAATCATAATTAAAGAAGAAAATAAAATAAAAATTGTAAATTAAATTAATGTTCGTCGTGCAAACCACATATTAATCTAAGTATCGATTACGTAATCAAAGGACACAACTTTCAAGACAATCACAAAATTTTCTAAACTCCCAAAAAAAATTATAAAATTAAAATAATTTAATAATAAAAATAAAAAGTCTTCCAAATTTCTGTCTTCTCCAAGTTTCCCCTTTTTTCAAAACAGAGTCATTTCCACTCTGAAACTCCAATTTTTCCTCTCAAAATTCTCCCCATTAATGGCCCAACCCCTCATCTCTCCCTCCACCACTCCCCCTCATTCTTCCAATCCCCTTTCAAGTTTTCCCATCATCGCCGTCGCTGTCATCGGAATCTGCGCCACCGCGTTTCTACTTGTCAGTTATTACATCTTCGTCATCAAATGCTGTCTCAACTGGCAACGAATAGAAATCCTCCGCCGCTTTTCTCTCTCCCGCCGCCGTGAAGAGACCTTAATTCTCCGGCACCCAGCGGAGCCACGTGGGTTAGACCCATCAATCATCCAATCAATCCCATTGATTAATTACAAAAAACCGACTAACGAAACTACCACAGGCGGCGAATGCGCCGTTTGTCTGACGGAGTTTAAATCGGAGGAGCAATTGAGAAAAATTCCGATTTGTAGTCATCTCTTTCATATCGATTGCATCGACATTTGGCTTCAGAATAATTCCAATTGCCCACTTTGCAGAACCTCAATCTCCACTCAAAATTGGCTGATTCCGACCGATCAAGCTCCTTCCCCTCGAGATTTGGCTCTCAATACTGGCATCCCCATTTCCGCCAGCGATGAGAATTTCGTTGTAATTGAACTAGGTGGTGGGAATCTAGATCGGCGCCGACCACCGGGGTTGGTGTCTGGCGAGGTGGCAAAATCGGAGAGGAGGAAGTTTAAGAAGGTGACGAGTATGGGTGATGAGTGTATTGACACGAGGGAGAAGGATGAAGAGTTTATAGTGCAGCCGATTAGAAGGTCGTTTTCGATGGATTCGTCGGGTGACCGGCAGCTGTATATGGCGGTGCAAGCGGCGGTGCGGGAAAAGAGTGGTGGTGAGAATGGGGTTGAGCTTGAGGGTTGTAGTAGCAGAGTAAAACGATGTTTCTTTTCATTTGGGAGTGGGAGAGGATCAAGAAATGCAGTTTTGCCTATTCAGTTTCAACCTTAAAACTCCTCTTTTTTTTTTCTTTTTTTTTTGTTGATTTTTCATTATTGTAATTTGGTAATTTAGGTTATAGTATATAGTTTATAATTTGTTTGATTTTATTGGATAATTTTACATTTTCATTCTCATTTGATTGGGTTTTGAAGTGTGAAAATTTTCCTTTATCACTAGAAATGTACTCAAACAAGTATTAACATCAATCTAACGAATGAATTTGTAGTGTTTAACCATCAATTTGTATCGAGTTTTGATTGATTAATAAAAAGTAACCGTAATGGGATCAATACAGTTTTAGGGTTAATAATTAAGTATATAGTCATATATTCAAAGAATTGCAAGAATGGTATATTTATGTGTGATTTATTATATCCCTCTTAGACTCTATTTTGATAGATTTGCATTCGTCATAGAGTCTATTACGGTTAGATTGTAAGGGTTGAATCTAAATTTTTCTATTCGGTATTTTTTTTAATATTATGTTATATCTGTTAATTTTTTAGCTTGATTGTTATATTTGCAACGACCATTAACTCAATGGTTGATTTACCAACTTCCTAAATAATTAATGTTTACCAATTCCAACATCGATCATTATATTTTCATAATGTTGTAAAAAAAATCCTAAAACATATAAAATATGTAAGGGAATGTAACTATAGGAATATAATAGAAATAATAAGTGTTGGGTATGATTTTGGACCAAATGGTATAATTAAAATAAAGAGAGAAGTAACGAGGTCAACAAAATAACCAAATTTGGATCAAAGATAGCACGGACCTAGGGAGGGGGTTAGTCTATGTCAAAACCCAAATTAATGTGCTCAACCTCGAACAAGATCAAGGTCGAGCTTAGTGAAATAGCTAATGGGACATTTATCTCATACATGCCCTTGCCCAAAACATCGCCCTATAACAAAAATGAGTCTAGAGGAAGATGCTTGACTTCGACCTTGGTCAAGAACAACCAAACGCAAACACGAGGCATGTCCCTTGACCCCGTAGGTTGTACAATTATCTTAAAATGACTTCAAAACCATATTAGAACAACCTAGGTCAATCACGACTTCTATAAATACATTATTATAGGTTCATAAGAGATGACAAAAGTCATACTCTCAAACTTCTTAGCTTTCACATTCTTCTTTTTGACTTAACAAACGAAGTGTGTGGTGGTAAGCATCATTCTTGTGTGCAAGTTCCCTTTTACAACTTAATGTTCTACCCTTTAAACAAATTCATATTCGATTTTACATAAAGATCATACGTGTTGTCCATCTTGATTGCAACGTCAACAATAGGAATTTGAATTTAGAAAGCCTAAAATGTATTATGGATTAATTGATTTTTTATTTTTATTTTTTTTTGAAGTTTTTGCTTTTGTAATTTTTTACAAATATCTAACGACATCAACAATTTAACAATATTTATATTTATATTTACATCAACACATTTTCATTCCACATTGATATTTTAAATCTTGATTCAAAACATAAACTTTTTTACCAATAACAACATTCCACGTATCTATAAACGTAATTTATTTCTTTTGAATGAAAAGTTCAAGAAACACATTATCCATCCATATAAAGAAAATTGGAAGAGAGAGAGAAAAATAGAAACATTAAATGAGACTGAAATAAATTTAACAGTTTAATTTTATCTTTAGAATAAAGATTAAGAATAACATGTTTCTAGTATTCTTTGGTTGTGCATTTCTTTTTTTGTCATAAATGCATGGGATGAAAATGAAGTCAAAGAAAGAATCACATTGACAAAGTCTCTTGTCAATGTGAACAAAACTTTAGTTTAATTCACATTCACAATAGGTTTTAATTGAATTATTCGTAACTTTTTTGGATTTTCTCTTTGTGCATTTTTAGAATATCAAAATCCTTGAAGGGCTAGGGTTTCCATAAAAGGACAAGAAAGTATTGTTCATTGATGAATTCTAACTCGAAGCTCTCCAAGTTGAATTTGACACATTTAAAATTGAAGTGATTTTGAAGTTGTTCATCTCATAGAAATCAACAAAAGATATTACAACAAAAGCGTTGTAGTCACACATTGTGTAATAATATAAAATTAGAATATCGTCGTCAAAGATAGTTTTGAATTTAAGATCCATATCTCTATTTTGAGATATAATAATATTGATAAATTAAAGGCAGTAGTAAGGGTTGTTCATAATCTTGTAAAATATACAAAATTGATGGGAGGTAATTAGGGAGTAATTTGGAAATGAGGTTGTTTGGAAGTTTGATGCACCGAGTCAGATTCCAATGGTGAATTATTTTGAAGCTTTTGTTCATCGTCCTGTTTCCCCCATAACAGCAAATACAGCCCTATGATGACGATACCTCCACCAACAATGCTACACAAATACAAATTTATAATTACAAACATTTTTAAATATCTAATAAATTTCCCCAACTTTTTAATTTGGGAAACCCTCGAGGATTATTTAGATCTAGAATAATAAAACAAACAAACTTTTAATTGAACCATTAAAATTCGGTAACTTTTATCTCAAGTCAAAATAAGTATTTTTTAAAAACTTGTTTTTGTTTTTAGAATTTGATTGAGAACTCAAGTCTGGCTTGTAAGAAATTGAGAGGATATAAACTTCATTTTGAAATACCAAAAACAAAGAACGAAATGATTACCAAATGAAATGTTTGATCGCAACTTTAACATTTATTTGGACTACGTTGTTTGTTGTAACAATGTAGTTAGAAGTTGATTACCTGCCCAAGTAAAGCTTTTGTCCAAAAACAAAGTAAGCTAAGAGAGCAACCAAAATGGAACAAAGTGGATTGTACATTGTCACAAAAACTGGCCCTTTTTCTTCTGTGCACCATAGTTGTATATATATTATAATACCTGAGCACATAATTCCCTACAACAAAAATAATTTTCATCATCATTATTAAATTTTAATTAATATCAAAATGGTTACCAAAGGATTTTAACTCAATTAATTTCCTTACTGCATAGATAATGGCCCAGAGGTCAATGTTGAATCCAATATTCCAAACTCCTGCCTTGTGTTGTGTCAACAATGTGTACACAGCTGTTTGTACTGCTCCAATCAGATTCATCCACGTCGTTAACGACAAAGGTGCCGGGTATCGTTTTAACGTAAATGCCTGCAATTTTCAATGGTTAAGAGTATATTGAAAAGATTGAACTTAATCGTAACATGTATCCTATTTGAAATGGTTTGCAGGATATGAGTAATTAAGAAAAGAATTTATGATAAACGGTACTTTTTGATTCTTAAGGTTTAAAGCATGGTATAACTCGGGATGGAAAAGCTAAGGTTATAAATTTAAGCTTTGAAGTGATTTTAGGTTCATTTAAAATAATAACTTTGGGTGAAGAAAAGTTAGGATTATAAGTAATTAAGGACCTGCAAGATGTAGGAAATGGCCCAAGAAAGGCAGCTTGAAACACTAAGAAGTGAACCCTTAAGCCAATCCTCATGGAGGAAATAAGTAGGTTTGTGTTGAATTTGGATGAAAGGATGGCATACACTTCTAATTATAGGCCCTTTATAGAATGTCATTATCATCACACCACCCAACGAAACCATTGTCCCCATTACTTTTGCTATTCCTTTTGGATTTTCAAGCTCAACAACCTCCAATCTGTCCATGTATACGATCAATACGACGTATAGTTAGAGTAGAATTTATTTGATAACGTTTCTGTTTTTTATGAACATATATTAACTAATAGATCTTTAAGTTTGTGAAAATTGACATAATTGAACCTGAACACAACCGCAATTATAAATGTTAAGCCTGCTATAGTGTTGAGCATTGATGTGATAAAAGTGGGATTTGTGTATCTCAAGCTTGCAAAGTATGTGTTGAGACTCAAAGTCACCCTGCAGTATTTCATTATCATTTTAATTAGATCTCTAAATTTTTCAATATTTGAATGAATTAAATATGTAACGATAATAATAAAAACTTTACCCCATAAGAGAAAGAACAAAAATCTCCAAGAATAGTGCCAATGTGATCCTTGGTCTTGATTTCCTACATAAACCATCACCAAACTTTTATGCGAGTAAAAATTGAAATATATAATACTCAAACTTGAGATGATAATAATCATAGTACCTTTTCAACATAAGAGGAAAATTGTCCCCTTTTCTCTATCTTTGATTAATGAAAATTAAAAAGAAGAAAAAGAAGGAGAATACGAGAAGAGTCTTGAAACTTTTGAGATGAGATGAGTACCTTTCTAGAAAATAAGCAAAGGGAAACAAGGTGATGGTAGCAAGAATTTGTCGATAAGTGATATGAACGTGAGGATTCATGCCATGCTTGAAGGAAGCATCGATAAAAAAATACAAAAATGTGTAGCCAAACTGAGTAAAAATTATGAGGATATGTGGCTTAAACCTACTAAAAAACACTCGTAAAAAACAAACGTTCATCGTAACAACGATGGTCGATACCCACCTCTCCTCCTCACTATCCAAGTTTATTAACTTCACAGTATGAGAGTGTACATATATAGAAGAAGCTGTTTGAAAGTATCAAGTTGACAGAGAAAGGTTATTTGGTGAAGCATTAATTCTGAGAGTAGTTGTCACAATCCAATACCTTTTTGTAGCATTACATTACACATTCCAAATTCAAACAGGACAAATACCTTCCTTTTACTTTACTCATCAAACTATTTTTGGCTATTTAGAATATATATATATATATAAAGAATTGAGTATATGGAATGATTTAATTAACTTTTAGTAAGATAATATATTAAATCAATTAGTGGTATAGGTTTTGATTAATTTTACACAAATTTTGATTATTTAAAGTAAATGGAGCTAAATGGAGGAGAGATATGAGTGTGGGAAAGATTGAAAAACAAAGATTTGTTTTTTTTTTATATATATATATATATATATAATAAAATAAAAATGGACAGATTCTGTACACTCTCACCATTGTAAACTCATTAGGGAATGAATCCAATTCTTGATAATATTTTATGTATGATTCTCTCAACCGAAAAATCAAGAACGATTTTATTCGTTGCGTCGACAATCATATTATATGTCTCCAACAGTAATTCTTACGTGAGTGATAGTATGTTAATATTGTAACTTTTAGAAACGATAAGGGCATTCAAATAAAAGACAAAAGTTGAACTAACGAAAAGTATTTTAAAGAAAGTTATTCCATCTAACAAGTAAAAGAAGGAACAAAAGTAATTGCTAAAGAACAACGGAAAACATACGTATTTGAAGTTTAGACTTTACCGAATTTTTGGATTTTACAGGATGTTTGGTTTAAAGTTTTATAGATAGCGAGAAAAAAGTATAACTAAAAATAATATATTTCACAAAAAAATTGCAAGAAATTAAAAGATTACTTTGTTTAGCTGTCATGTTATAATAATTTTATAGATAATGAAATAAATTATGGTTGTACTCTGCTTATGGAATTAATCATGAGAACTTTATATAACTTTTTAAGATTAATCAATAAAAAAAAATTCATAAGTATTCATAAAACCATTGTCCATGGATAGGAAAACATTGATCTCATGCTATCACACACCTCTACTCGTTCCTGTAGACCAAACAATCCCTAAAGTTTAGACAATTCTATAAGGAGGTGTTTGGACACCTGTGATGTAATGGATTTGTAATGTCATGTAATAAAACACCTAATGTTTTGATTGAACATTTTAAACTTGATTTGCTATACCAAACTCATTCCATTCCCACAATTTTAAGCCCAGATCCCATTTCCATTCGGTCCTCAATTCCTCGAGCATTCCAACACCTCTCAGATTTTTAGTAATCATGATTATATTCTAACTCGTCGAACAACCCTAAAAGTACAGCATTTTCACTTTATCCATAGTTTAGAATCCAACCACAGTGAATAGAACAAAACCTCTTATTCTCAAATTAGATAGAATGTGCATCCACTCATCAGTTACCACTTGACAATTCGAACTGATTGAGAGTGGGTAAAATAATCAATCAAATGCTCAATCAAAATACACAAGTATAGCTCGACGATAATTAACATATATGAAGACGAAGATGAAAAGATTCTATAAAGAATCTGCACGAGGCCAAACCCCTACAGTTTCGTGGTATTTCTCTAAAGTTTCATCGGATTGAAGGGGAAAAAAATCCAATTCTTTTTCAACAAACTGCTCATTGCCATCATTCTATCAAATATCTTGCTTCCCTTGCTTTGTAGAAAAAATAAACAAAGATTGAACAGATGTAAGAAAATTACGTGAAATGTTTCTTGGTTTGTTCAGACTGCAGCCAATATCCAGAGCATAATCAGAGACGAAATGGCTATGGTTATCCAACTTAGGAAGGCTAAAACAACAGAGATTTGGAACTTTCGGCATTCGTCCCCAAAACTACAGTGTCCCAAGTCGCTGAAGAACAAAACCGCTACCCCACCGGAGGCGGAAGCTGCAGCAAGAGACAATGTTGCTGTCACCTGCAAACCAATAAATTGATAAATGGATGAACTTCCCTAATAGTAATCACAAGACAAAATCTTAAGCACCTTAGAATTCTCACCCAATCCCCAACAACAAAGAGGCTGACTAGAATAGGATTGTGAAGCATCTTCTTTCTTACCAATGCATATGCATCTAACAATGCTAACATTGAACTCCAAGTCACTTGCAGACCCATCGACGCGATCACATAGCTGCAAATCATGAGTGAATCATAAACCAGGAGTTCAATTTGTGTTGAAGATCATCCCAAATTTTCACAACACTTTACTGTATGATTGAGATTTTATTATATCCAATGAGCAAGAATAACTTTCTCAAGCAACCAAGAGTAGTAGTTGAGAGAAAAGAGACATCAAAGGCACAGAGTAATATGTAGGACAGGCAAATTTACATTTCATCTCGGATTCGAACGAGCTAGACCAGTATGTTCCTACAGTATCAGAGGGTACCTCACAGTTCCTTCTACACATTTATCTTCACTAATTTCTCGAGGAATGTTAATGATTTCATGCAAAACATGAAAAGGGTTGTTTAGAAAGAAACTAAATTGAACTTGTAACAAAATTTTCCCATATCAAATGAATGAAAATGAAGAAAAATAGGCACATGAAATACTATGTTCAAGAACGCAAAAACAGCTCTTGGAACTCGAACAATAGAAAATAACCAAGGCAATATTCAAAGGTTTCGTAAAATCAAAGCTCAAATGGAGTAGACTATTCAAATCATAGCTATTTTCAAACTTGCAAGGCAAAAGCCATAACCAAAAGCAGCCAAACCACCTGTAAAAGGCAAGGATCACAAATAGGATATGACTAAGCAGCAGAATTCCCAAGATTTCTAATTCAATCAAAGATTCACCAGTCATACAATACTAAAAAAAAAAAAAAAAAAAAGATCTCTTGAGGAATATTCGATTTGAAATACAACTAATACTAATCATACCAAAAGAAGAAAAGGGTGAGAAGAGAAGGAATAAATACCAAAAAGCTGTGAAGTTATAGAAGCCAACAGAAGTAGCCATGGAAGCAATAGAGCCAGCAGCAAAAACACATTGCAATATCCTCAACACAAACCCAGTCAATGTCCCTGGAGTTCCAGGAAAATCCAACATATTTCCCCTTTACCCCAAATCAAAACACAATCACCAATCACAGATCCTAAATGCAACAACAAACCCCATTTCCATATCCTCCTCCAATTCTCCATCCACAATCAACAAAATGCCCTCAAATCCCCACCATTCCCCAAATCAAAACCCAGAAAACGTAATGAGCAAAATCCAAAGGGATGAACAGAATGAGAGGCCACAAATCCTTGAATCAACACAGAAAAAACAGAGTAATGTGTTGGTTGGTGGGTTCTGGTATGTGGGTTTTGAACCGATTACCAAACCTGGGTGCCATTGATGTTTAAGGAATCGAAATGGGAAGAAAGAAAAGTAGAAAAAAAGTAAAAATGAGAGATAAAAATCCCTAAATGGCGTTCTTCAGCGGCACGCGTTGATTGGCCCACCATATCCCCTGTATTTTGTTTGTAAGAACAAATTGAAATGAATTGTTTAAAATAATTGTTAAAAGAAGACAACTTTGATGCTTGTGAAACTGAAAAACCACTTGTGGGTGAAGAAGCACTCAACACTAAACAGTGGGTTTTCTTAATTCAACTTTACCCCTTTTTGTTTTTGTTTTTTTATTTTTTTTTTAATCTTTTTTACTATTTTTGTAATGATTTTATGAATTCATTTAGTATGTTTTAGAATAATTTTAAACTATGTCTAATTATGCTATTACTTATATGTTATGGAATCTTACTATATTAAACATGGTTATTTTTATTAATTCTCGATTGTAAGTAATTTGTGGGACAATTGCCATACGTAATCATGCCCAAAATACTTATAGATATAACAAAATACAAAATAAAACTATCGATATAATAAAATTTAGATTAAGATTTTGAAATCTATTGGCGAATGACTATATCACTCGTAGGAGTCTAGTAGATTTTGTTATATTTGTAAATGTTTTTACAAATATTACTATACATTTAATTATTATTTCTAAGAATGCTACTAAATGTAATTACCTTAATTTTTTTTTTTTGTTAAAATACTATTTTAGTAAATGTAATTTGATATTTGTTCAATTTTAGTTCATGTGATTCAAATGTATAATTTTTGTTCATGTAGTTTCAATAAAACTTACATTTAGATGCTTGTTGACATATTAATTTTATTAATTTTTAATTACTAGTTAGAGATATTACGTCAAAGTGGACTTAGTTTGACTTTCGTCTCTGGAGGTTGAAAGTTCAATCTTCATCTTTACAAACAATTTTTGTAATAAAAAAATTATGCATCATATGTTGTTAAAAATCTTTTAAACAAAGCATTAAAATAAACATACTCTTAATTATATTTAAATTTAAATAAAAATGTAATATACTTATTTAAATGCAAATCTTGCTTTTTTTTCTTTTTTAGAAAATTTGAACGTCGGTTGGATATTATCAAATAACTGAAAAGAGTAAATGGTCAAATTGGATTTAATGTAACAGTAACTGACATGATTTTTCATTCTACGGTTGGAGATTTGATTTCAGTATTGAACTGAAAAACATCAATTAAAAAATAAAACAAAAGGAGATTGCTCAGATATAAAATTTTTATTATTGTGAAAAATAAAACATATCTCAATGTTGTTATTGTAATTATATGAGAAAAACTAATAAAGAATATATATTGACATTTAATTTTGGAGACAATTTTTCTTTTTTTTTTATATATAAAATCGAAAATAAACAAAATAATTGTACCTTTGAATCCATTAAAAAAATTATATTCCTCTCTTTGATCACATCTAAATGTTTCTCTTACAAAAAAAAAAAAACTTTTTTTAAATTTTATATATTCTCTTTGGAAGACTTTGAGTTTAACAAAAGAGAAAACAAACATAAATATATATACCCAATTATTGGAAACATGTTCATGCATTATGTTTTTTTAGATGAAAGAAACATAATCTCAATATCTGTGAGTGTTCGAACCAGTTTACGCTCACATTGACTAATCTCACAGGATAATCCACCTGAGCCTACAGCATTTGGGTGTCAAAAGAAACTCGCAGGAAATTAGTCCCTAGGTAGGTGGTCCCACGATTTCAAATTGTTTTGATTCGAAACAACATTTTAAGCATGAGTGTGATAACCCTCGTTAAATTATCTTTTATATTCTCTAGTTTGACGGAGATTAAACGGTGTGTGTAGTACAAATGATTTGAGAGTATGTTTGTAATTAGGATCAGTGAGAGAATTATTTTGTGTGATTGTAATATATTATAACTTTTCACACAATGGATTCTTTTTGGACTTCTTTTGACAGGTGATCATTGTTAATTTATCTCCCAATTTGAAATATTTCATGTAAATTCTTGTGTTTTCTAATTTTGTGGTTACCGTGAAAAAGATGTTATCTATTATTGTGTAATAGGCAGTATCTCCTATGGCTTTGGAGTATAGAAAAGGCTTAGCTATTGTCCCTATGTTTGTTTTCATTGCAAAATAGAGAATTATTTGGCCTTTTTCATTATTGCCCTAAACCCTATCCAACAAACGTACTAAACATGCATTTCTCTTTAATATCTCAACCCAACTTTGTGATTGACAATTATTCAATTATTAAAATATGTAACCATATTGAGATTTTAATTAATTAGAAAAACAATATAGAAAAATTATTGTAAATGACAAAATTTCTAAAAATATATTTATAAATATAGTAAAATATCACCGTCTATATGTGATAGCGACCCAAATAGACTACTATATGTGTCTATCATGATACAAATAAACACAAATAATACTTTATCGTGATCCATAGTAGATAGATTTAGACATTCTGTTATATTTTATAAATATTTTAGTTCATTTTGTTCTATAATGCAAATAATAATAATAATTAGTTTAAGAAGTTGCTATTTGTACTCACATTCATATTGAGAATAATACATTGTTTTTTATGTATTTATATAACAAACAGAAGATATGGATTAATCCTTAACATTTAAAATATCCATTAATATATAAGATATAGAAGTCAAAACTTCTGATTTACAGATATATCAACATATTAACGGATATTTTCACACAAGCCACTATAGCATCATGTATTCTCAAAAACATTATAAGAGAACAAAATTATTGAGATTTGAGAGATTGGCATTATAGGACATTCAAACTTGCATATTATATTATTCTTCAATGTTTGAAGTGTTGTGTTGATGACCATGTTTGAAGTGTTCAAGAGCAGAGATGCCATTGAGGCCTTTGTGATAGTAATGACCCACATATTCTTTGATGCAAGTTTGTCTATAAATGTCTGGATTTTCCTCTGATCTCAACTCCTCAAGAGGTCCAAAAACTAAACCATTTTCTGGTGCAAGATTGCACCTAAAGAAACTTGCCACTGAAATTCTTGGCCCTTCCTTATTTGCTAAAACCCTATGATTCACACTTACGAACCTATCATTTGTCATCATCTGCAAATATAATATACATATTGTAACTTATACTAAAATCATGTTCACTCTCTGTTGTCAATTACTGATACACTCTGGTAGACTATTATCATCTATAATTGATATACACAACTACCGATCGTAGTCTATTAGGATCTATCATTATCTATCACTGATATACACGACTACCGATGGTAGTCCATTAGAATCTGTCAATGTTTATCAACGATAGACAGTGATATTTTACTATATTTGTAAATGTTTTGGTTTATTTTGTTATATTTGAAAATAATCTTAAAATTTTGATTTAGTTATTATTTTATAATATCATATATTACATAATACCCTATTTTAATTTTTGTAAAAATTGAGTTTATAACTAAGAAATACTATATTCGTTATCTTTTTTTTTTCTAATAGAATTTTGCATTTTTAAATTTTCAATTCAAAATTCGAATACGTTGAAATCATAAAAATGTTGTTTTTTAGAATTTGTATCGTTGAGATCATAATATCTCTGATAGTAGTTTTTGAAAACACTACTTACAAAAACACATATTCACCAAATTGGATAAATTTGAAGACATAAAATATAATCTTAACGAAAACATTTTATCCCTCAATTTGTCATTTAATTTTTAACCAATTTTCTTTATTTCCATTTGTTAAAAGAAATAGTCTGAGGTAATATTAACTTGTATCCATCTCTATCCATTGCAGTAGTTCAACCAACGTCCAATAAAATTGTGTCATGTGTTATAATTTTAAAATAAATAAAAAAATTTAGATTAAAATATAATTTTAATCTATATACTTTAATTTTAATCCACCAAAATGGTATTGAATTGTATTAGTGGGTTTAAGAAAGATGGAGTATAGTTACCTGCATGAAATCGCCAATGTTAACAACAAAAGCTCCTTCGATGGGATGAACATCAACCCAGCGATCCTGATGCCGGACTTGAAGTCCACCCAACTCATCCTGCAAAAGCACCGTCAAAAAAGAACTATCCGTATGATCTGTGGTTCCCCATGTAAGTTCCGGCTGTGGACACGGCGGATAGTAATGACAGAACATCACCAATCCATCTCCACAACCCAATTCCTTCAACCGATTTTTCCCCACTCCTAATCCCTCCGCTAAATATTCAAGCAAAATCCCCCCCAACTCCTTCACCCCTCTCGAAAATTCCACCACCGCCTCCCTCGATACTTCCGGTATCTCCTCCGCTTCCACCCCACGCGGCGCCACCACCACCGTCAACGTGTCCCTCCAATTCGTCGACACCCCTTTGAACAAATCGAAATTCGTATTGAAAAGTATCTTCCTCTCAAAATCTCTCGAGTACAAATCCTTCTTCATTTCGTCTTCTTGCTCGTGAAACCGCCGGATTCCGTTCATCATCTCTTTCATTACGCTTAATGGAACCCCATGGTTGAAGATTTGAAAGAATCCCCAATTCTCGCACGCGTCTGTGATTTCCTTTATTATTTTTTCTCTGTTTTTGTGGGGTTCTTGTAGATCGATAACAGGAATTGTTAAATTATTGGCCTCTGTTTTTCCGGCTAATTTATCCTCCGCCGCAGCTGCAGGGGAAGAGATGAGAGAGGCCTCCAATTGATTGTCGTGGCAAAAGATTCTTGGGAGTTCGAAAACTCCGGCATCCGTCAAACCTTTTACTCCCAATTTGGTATTGTGGAAAGCTTCGAGATCCGCTTGGCGATTGTAAGAATTGAAAACTCGTACAGGGCTGTTCATAGTATTTTCTTTTTATTTACTATGGGAAGTTTGATTATTTTTGTTTAGTGATGGATTGAAGAGGGTGGGTTTATATAGATGACTCTGCATGATATCAATAATTGAATATTGACGTGGAAAAGGGTGAATATCTTAAGATATTTAATTGATCTTATAGATATTTAATGGGAAAGTGTATGATTTTGGGACCTTTTTTTTTTCCATTTTTGAATTGAGAATATTTTGTTCTTGTCTTGTCAAATAGTTACATAAAGATAATTGATTTTATGTCTCAATCCAAAATGGTTTTGTTTCTTTCTTTTCAAAATCAATAGTTTTACCATCTTGTAAAATTAGGAAGCTACTCTTAGTTTTCTTTTTTTTCTTTTTTCTTATCGATTTTTATTTTTCTATCTGTTGTCGACCGTTGAAACGTTTACAGAGGTGTTGTTGTTTGCCATCATTATGTTATTATGTACACCCAATGCAGTGGAGTGAGACAACAAAGAGTGAAGAGCAAGATAGTGAGATAACAAGACAACAAAAGGAGCCCAAGAGTTAGTGAGTGCGGAGATGAAACCAACAAGAGGTAATGACAACGAGAAAATGAGAGAAAGGAGAGCGAAAAAGCAAAAAATGAGGAGGTTGAGAGAGTAAGGAGAGCATGACACGGAAACACCAAGAGCGAAAAATCAATCTACATGCGCGATGTTTTGTTTTGGTAATTTCACTTGAATTTAATGTCAACAAATTATTAAAAAACCTAAATTTCAAAAAGTATGGTAAATTACATTTGTGCCCCCATCTTAGGTCACCCACGGTCTACCTTAAACTTTTAAGGTACCTAATAAATCTGTGGGCTTTTATTTCTTTTAAAAGATTATTGGAAAATTTTAAAGAATGCAAACTTTAACTTTGAAAATTGCGAGTTAATTTGAATCTCAAATGCAACCTAAATCGAAGTATATAGCAGAAATTGTAATCTTTCTAATAATTTTCACATGGAAAAAGACACCATGTGAATACACTTTCAACATTTGTGAAGAAAATACTAATATTGACCGTTGTTTTAAAAAATCAACAATAAACTAACAAAATAACTAAAGGTAAGATTTATTTAAAATATAAAAACGAAAATTGAACATTTTTTCTATAAAAAAAAAAAACGAAAAGAACATTTAAATGTTTCTTGTTTTACGGTTTTTTTTTTTAATTAACTTCCGTTTTACGTTAAATATACTTATAATCAAGGTTAAATTTTAGATTCTTTGACATGAGATTTTAAAGTACAGAAGGATAGAAAAAATTATAAAAATATATGAATGAATAAAATTGAGGGAAATTATTTTAATTTAAATCACAATTCTTCTAAAAATATTCATAAATATAACAAAAAAAATTGCATTCTATCTGTGATAGACCAAGATATACACGTATGTGCATTTACTATGATAAGACCAATATATACTATTATATGTATCTATTATGCTAATACTAAAATATACGACTATTTGTATCTATTATAATACATATAGATATAGTAGTCCATCTTGGTTTATCGTGATTCATTGCAGATAAACTGTGATATTTTGCTATATTTTGATTTATTTTGTCATATTACAAAAGTAAAACATGAAATAAACCAACGAACTAGATATGAATAGTGAAATGTTGTTGGAATGTATTAATGTATACTAAATAAATATATTATATATAGAAAAGAAACAGAAAAAACTGTTGTGAAATTGAAGAACACAACGATGCACAACCGAAATATGGATATGGATGAAATAGAATATAATAATAATAATAATAAGTAAATAACTTGTAAAAAGAAATTTATTTAAAACCACACAACTTCCACTATCTCCAAAAAAATTTAAAATTCAACCAATTTGTGTGTGTCTTACAATGTCCGCCAAATGTCACTATTTATAAGCAATTTGACATGAGATGATTTACATAGACATTAACCATGAATATATGGATGACAGTTTTCTTGTGTGTCAATGTTTACAAGTCATGTGGCATTAGACACTAAGCATATATAATAATGGACATCTATCATCATAATATTTATAATAAAAACTACGTTTTTAGTTTTTATGTTTTTTAATTGAACTTTTTCTTACGTTATGTTTTAAAATTTGAAAATTATAATGATATTATAAATATTATATAATAGGTGTCCCATTATTGTATATGCTTAGTATTCAATACCACATTGACACATATGTTAATCATGTGTCATCCATATATTCATGATTAGTGTTTATATAAGTCACCTCATGCATGCCAAATTGTCAAAAATTGTGACATTTCGTGGACATTGTAAAAAGCACACATAGGTGAGAAATCCAAATAAATGAAACAAAAATGACGAATTTAGAGATTTTTTTTATTTTTTATTTTCTAGTTTTGTTTACTTTATTTTATTTATTTATTATTTTATTTTAATATTATTTTTTTCGATATTTGTATTTTCACGGTGCTTCATTTTTCAAAAACAATTTCTTAAAAAATTTAAAATGGAACGAAGAAATAGAATTCATTGGGACACATCCAACAAAAGACAAAAGCTTACTTAATTCCATTATTGCCCTTTGTATCTCAAATAATTTTTTTGGCCGCCATTATTTCTTCCACTATTCATTTAGAATGTTGATAATGGCTATCCACATGATAATTCAGAAATATATATATATATATATATATATTTATCATTATAATTGTACCATCATTGTTGCGTATTAGCTTGTATATCATAATACTTTATACTTTGTATATTTATTATATCACTAATATGCCTTATTAATATTATCAAATTTAAAGACGTATGTTTTTTCTTTTAATTCTTTTGGCCCAAATAAAATTTTAAGTTTTGTTTAAGTACCTTAAATTTTCTATTTTCTTTTCTTTTTTTTTTTTTTAGGAAAACCAATTAAAGAAGAAAAAGTTCCTAAAAAAGGAATTAAATGTTTGAAATCATAGAATTTAGATTGAAAGTGATTATAAATTAAAATTGAAAACTTGTAAATGAAAGTGTGATTATGTTAAATTAATAGTGAGGTTTTATGATGTAGATATGGGTATTCAATTATTCATGACATCAATAATTGAACATCAATTTTGGAACATTTTGGATGTTGATATAACTTAATGGAATTGTTTTGAGATATTTCATTGCAAAAGTATTGATCTTCAAATACTTTATCAAAAAATTCTCATCTTTAAATATGTTTATCTCTTTTCTTTCCCTTTTCTTTTTTTTAGATTGACACTAATTTGTTCCCCACCTCAAAAATAAATTATAATAAATATTTAAATAATTTATTATAAATGATAATGCTCCGAAAAATATTTACAAAATATAGCAAAAGTTCATGACTTTTTTTAATAAACTTATTTTTTTAACAAATTTTTAAATTTTAGATTTTGTCTTATAATCTTCGGAATGTTTTAAGTTAAAGAAAAAGAACTTATTTAACTTAATAATTAAAAAATGAGAAAAATAGTGTCATGCCAACTTTCAATTAGTGATTAATGAAAAGTTGACGAATAGATAAAAAAAAAATGCTAAAAATCCAAATTTAAGATGTGAAAATATTTGAGTTTGAATAAATATTTGTTAATTTATTTATTTATAGAGCTAAATTTAAAGTTTCTTTAAGATATAATAATTAAAATTAAATATTTAAAAATTAGAACAACTAAAATGATGAAACATAAAGTGTATAAAATAGTATTTTAACTTTAACTTGATTATACACATTCAATCCAACCAAGACACAACACAATTAAGAACTATTTGTATTGATTAAAGAAAAAAATAATTTTAAAAAGATTAATTTTATTTTATTTTATTTTTTAAAAATAGTTTAAAATACATTTTAAAAGTTGTTTTGATTAGTCGTGGAACATTCAATTTTTTTAAAAAAATAACTTATTTTTTAAATTAAAGGCTTTAAAATGTAATTCAAAACAAGAAAATGGAGAATTTACAAAATTACCCCTTTCAAATTTTGGCTTTTAACTCTTTTTAAAAAAATATTAAATTATTTATTATTTAAAGTTTGAAGGTGGGTCCAAAGTTTCAACTTTTTGATGTCTTATCATTTTCCAACTATTTCTTTTTGGTGATATCTCATTTTCCATCTAAACTATCAAAAATTGCTTCCCTCTAAGTTCTGTCATTTCATTTAATCCTTTTTTATATATAATATATCCTTTTAATTTTTAATTTTTGAGTCATTATCAAGAAATTGAAATTTCAAAACTAAAATTTTCAAAATGAAAAATAAAATGCTTGAATCTCAATCAATTTCAATAAATTGTTGAATTTCGGGCTATAATCGTCAACTTCAAACAAATTTGAAATGAAGATCGTTAATGATAAAGTTTCTCGATTGAAATTTATAAAATTCTACTAAATTTGAGTTGGGATTTATAAATTCTAACCAAATTTCTAATCCAAGTTCATGAATTTCGATCAAATTCAAATCATGAGTTTGGACAATTTTTTAGCCAAAATTCATGAATTCTATGCCAATATTTTGGATGATAAATTATATATATATATAATTTAGGAATTTTTTTTTAAATAATGTTTTTTTAATAAAATATGTTAAGAATAGTGTGGGTGGAAAAAAAATGTCAAAAATAGGGT
>JBBPDJ010000019.1:3650154-3661424 GCA_037974625.1 Cucumis cinereus | reverse complement strand
CTTCCATCAACAGTAAAACAACCCTATTTTTGACAATAGTTTGCCCAACTACATCTTTTTTGTTTTTTTTTTCAACCTTACCCCATTTTTGTCATTATTTTCAAAAAGTTATATATTCTTGAAATTACCCCTATAATTTATGATCCAATTTTCATAGTAAAAATGGGTAAATGAAAAAGTTGATACGTACTTTTTCTGTTATATTTAATGAGCGAGGGCATAAACGTCATTTTGCATCTAAATTTTCACGCTAACATCACTTTCAATCAAGGGGTCCAAAATACTTTTTTTCCAATTTCAAAATGGCTCTTTCATATGAAAAATAATAAACAATAATAACCAAAAAAAAATTAAACAAAATAAACCAAAATATTTACAAATATAATAAAATGTCATAATTTATATATTGTAGATTGGGATAGATTAAGATAAACTGCTATATGTAGTTATAGTGGTCTATTTTTATCTATCATGGATAGACTGTGATATTTTGTTATATTTACAAATATTTTAACAATTTTGTCGTTTAAAATAAATTTCATTTTAAAACAATTTCCATTTTCTTACCATTACTCCAAAAGGTTACCATATTTGCATAGAAGAGATATAAGGTCTTGTCTATTCGTAATGAAAATTGGTATAATCGTAATTAAATTTTCTTGATAGATCAATCGTAATGGACTTCAATCTCAAATGTAATTGAATTGTATTTGATTTTGTTTACCTAAAACTGTATATTTTATCAAATTTACAGTTACCGTTATGGTTTGGATGGTAACAAAAATAGTGTCAAAATGAAGCTTTTTCTCTAAAAGTGTAACCATAGCCCAAACTCAAACGGTAACAGTAACGATAAGACACAGTTTTCGAATGCAATCGAATACTTCACCTTTCGCTCGTCAATCGGATTACGGCTTTTATTTACGGATTTAGACGTGGATCTCATGTGTCAATATGGATGCAGAACACAAGTAAACAAGACCAAACATAATCACATGGAACCCACTTTTTAAATTACCATTGATTCATTCCCATTACACTTGGATAACACATGGCTTAAATGTTATGATTTACAACTAAAACAAATGTAACTTCGAAGTCTCATCGACCCTTTCTGAGATTGGAGTTTGATAGTATTGTGAATTAACTAGTTTAATTTGTATATTCAAGTTAGGATTGCCTTGGAAGATAATTTGAGCCATTGATTTTACACTTTGTCTTAAGTGATTATTAGATTTTCTACATTGTCCAATGTCACTTTGTAATTATTAAATCACCAATAGGTCCAAAAGCTTAAACTCGTGGGTGAAGGCAAATTTAATATCATTATTACCTAATACTCCTCTCACTTGTGAACTAGAAATGTGAAGAAGGTCAAACAAGTGGAAATCAAATATTAATCAACTAGGAAATAACGTTGCAGGGGTTTGAACTATACAAAAGCAATATGTTATTATCCGTGATTTTGATCCTAATTTATTCTTCCATCCATTATCCGTGATTTTTATCCTAATTTATTTAGAGATTTTCCACTTAAAATCACTATGTTATTTTCTCCCATCTTAGTTATTCTTCTTAAATATTCTCAATCTATTTTAGTTACAATCTTTTCTACAGTATTTTTAAGTTATCTGCCTCTTCTTTATGTATGGTTGAAACTGTATTGCTACTAAAATACTTGACCCTATTTTCTTCGCTACCACCATGTAGTTCACACTCTTTCATTTTATGGTTCGAATGACCAACTACAACAATTAAACATGCGTTACATTAATCTCGATTAATTAAGTAGGGTTAAGTTACAAATAATTTGCATATCCCTAGATTTTTATAGTGCCAGTTTATATACCAAAGAAAATATCTAATGAATCTCTAGATTTTTTATTTTGTTCATCATTTTCTCCTCTGTTTCTTCAAGACCATGAGATTTTTTTTCTTTTTTTTTTCTTTTTGTGGATTGTGTGTAATTTACTATTGAGGTTTGTTTTTATATGTGGGTGTGTTCACTAATTATTAATAATATCATAATGGAATATTGAATATTCAGATGGTTTTTTCTTTCCCTTTTTTGGAATTGGTATTAATTGGCTAAAGTCTTTGTCAAATGGGTGCCTAAATTTTTTAGTGTAATAAAAAAATCTATGAATTTTAAATCCTATCAATAAATTTCTATAATATAAAGACAAATGTCAAATAAAGTTTTAAATTTTGGATTTTGTGTAATACTGCTTTGAATTTTTGTTTAATTAACAAAAATTAGAAAAACAATTTTTAAATTTAAAATTTAAAATATCTTAATAAAAAAATAAAATAACTAAAATTGAATATGGGATAATATTATTAGGTGTATTGCACTCTATATCTTAAAAGAGAACTTGAGGGCCACCATTCATGTAGCAAATTTCCACATAATGGCCATCCACATCCATAATTTAAACAAAACGACTAAATATTAGGAGAAGTGACCAAATTTGTAACTTCAAGTCTTCAAGTTTAGGGTTTGGGCTTTGGAAAAATATAGGTATTTTTGGGATATTCAGTCGGATCTTTTATATTAATAAGGGTATTGTCCAAAATATTTTCTAAAAAAATAGGAAACTTGCAAAGCTATTAGAAAGAACTAGTGATGAGAACTCGTCCTTCTAAATGATTTATATAGGACGAGTGTTGAAAACGAGAATGGATATTGAGAACCCGTTCTATTTAATTTGAAATAAAACAAACAAACAAAGGAAGGTCATGTCCTTAACTCAAGACCTAGGTCACATTTAACAAAAGCAAAGGAAGGTCATGTCTTTAACTCAAGACCTAGGTACATTTAAAAAAAACACACACACACACAAAAGAAGGTCATGTCTTAACACATGCAAGAGGACGGGTGTTGAAGACCCGTCCTCGTTGAAGACCCCCTCACTTCTTCTCACCTCACAAAAACTCAATTTTCACACAACTTCTTCACTTCCTTCAACCGATTCTTTCTTCATTTTGTAATTTTATTTGTTTGAATTAATATCAAAAAAGAAATAACCATTAATGATTTGAGGAAAAAGTCTAATGGTTCTTCAATTTGTAAGTTTATGTACATTTAATATTAAACTTTACTTCTTTTTGCCATAACAAATCCTAAACTTTACTTTCACGCCATAACAAATCAACAAATCAATATATCAACACAGCTACAGTACTTAGTTTCAAGCCATACCAAATCCTAAACAAATCTTCAAAAAGTTAGACATAGATGAATTATGTGAGAAAATGGAATTGATATTATACTTTCAACCAAGATGAAAAGAGTCGAGAGGGAAAGCCGTCAGAGAGCTGAGACGAAGAGAGTCGAGAGGGAGAACTGGAGAGAATGAGAGTCGAGACGATTGACGGAGAGATAGAGGCTTGGAAGTGAAGGACTGAGCGATGATTGACGAGAGACAATTGGTGACTAACATTATCTTGATAGGGTGATCAGACAGTTCGGTTTCAAACAAGATATCCAATCAAGGATAAATTGTGGGGTCGGTACAAGATATTATGGGACCGATATAGAATATTATGATTCATGGGTCGGTCCATCGTCTTCAAACTTAGATGTTGGTCCATCAACTTCATACATGCATGCATGGACAAGAACATGGTCAGGGAGAAAATAACAAATATTTGTACTATGAAGCACCTGTAGATGTATCAAAGTCATAAGAATACCAATAAAAACAAGAGAATCAAGAGGAGCCAGAGCAACATAAAGTTCAAAGTCAATGACGACAACCAGCTCGAAATCGACGAGGTCCGAATTGTGCAACACATTGATTTTCTTTTAATTTTTAAATGAATGTAAAACATTGATACAAACATGTTAATACATTTATTTATTTCTAATTACGAATCATTATTAAAAAAATATTAAACAAAATCATTTTTTTAATTATTAAAAAACATAATCATAAATTTTCATGAAATTAGTGACAAATGGAAGAGAAGATAAAACATAATAAATAAATAAAGTAAAATATCAAAATGGATTGAGTTAAATTAATTAAAAATTTTAAAAAAATATTAGAGGTCGAGTTTTAAACCCAAGACCATTGTAAAAAAAATAATAGGTCGGGTTTTCAACCCAAGACCATTGTAAAAAAAAAGGGGTCGGGTTTTTAACCCAAGACCTAAAAGAGAGAGAAAAAACTCTATTGTTTCTCTAAATATTTTCAAAACTCTACTATTTCTCTAATTAATTTTAAAACATACGATATTCATCCGAATAAACTTATTTAGTCCTCTAAAACTAATTGTACCTTTTATTTGGAAAAATAGCAAAACACTGAATTGTTTTGAAATATGGCAAAATTCGTGTCCAACATGTGAGTTGTTTTTATGTTAATCCTAAAACAGCCTCATCAACCTTTTTAATTACACTGTAATTAATCCGACAACTTTATTGATTAGATTGTAATTAATTTATCGAATACATGATACATGCTTTATTGATATCGTTTCAGATTTTCAACATCAACTAAGTGTCCCTATGCATGCAGTTAATTTGTCATAAATTTCATGATTTAATTTGAAAAATAATCCAAATTAGCATCTTAACTATGTTCTATCTTCTAAAATTGTTTTGAAATTTAAAATCTCGTATATATTAAATCTCCTAACCTTTTTTTTTTTTTGTATTTATATTATATTCCAATTTTGTATTTCAACTATCTTCTATATTCAAATTTTGTTTTGAATTTTTAAATTTTGATTGAATGTTGTACACCATCAGGTCTCACTCTCAAATGAAAGTGATGAAGTCTTTCTCACTCTCCAGTTAGAAGTGATGGACGAAAAAGGATTTTAGCTTCGGGAAGATGAAACGACCGAAGAAATTCAATTTTGAACTTTAATTGACATGTATCTCATTTTCTTAGCGGGTTTCATGAATAGGGTTTGACATTGGAAAGAAGAATTGGATAGTCGTTTTTGAGACACTAAAAGTATGTTGGTGTGCTTTAACAACAATTAATTATTGTCTTTAAAACTGTTATCTATTGCAATTACCTTTTCCAATTGTTGCGTTGAATCGTTGGCCATTGTTGAACCGAAAAAGGTGAATTGGCCCAAATTCATCTCAAGCTCAAGTTTGAGTATGAATTGGGCTGGTTCAATTTTGAACAACAAGCAAGTCCATTGTGCAACATTGAACTTAAAACTTAGTATTGGAATTAAAGTTTGATGTATCCATTATCTCATTAAATATTATTAATTTAGTCATTAGTTTATGTGGGTGTATAATAATAATAATATCTATACCATCATATCAAAAGATTACAGTTTATTTATTTATTTAATATATGGAGTTTGCAAAATGAACTCTTTCGTCTTTTAATTAAAAATTGAATCTTCAACTTTCAAATTCACACCTTATGTTATATTTAAAAATGTCTCACTTTATTATTTGTATAATAATTACCGAGATTTGAACTTCGAATATTTTAATCAATTGAAAACCATACGCTCATTTAAAAAGGGAAATTGAAGCTTACGAGTACACCCATACTAATCTGACTTCACAAAATTTAGGTTCAAAATGAAAAAACTCGTAAGATATTAATTTTTAGTCAGGGGAACGTTAAAAGCAAACTAAAAGTTGTTTTTTAGGGGGAAAAAGGCATGATATATTAGACAAAAGTAAACATGTAGATCTGATAACTTTGATTTTAATGTTCCTTTTTCTTCCACCAACTTCTGTTTACCTTATAATTTCCCACAGCCACCATCTCCCTTCCCTTTGAAGAAATGTTCCTGTGGGGTTTCAAATCCCACAAATTTCAAACACAAACAACAAAACACACAAAGAAACTTAAAAATTATGTGAAAGAACTTTCGTTACAATCACATAACAGCCCCTAACTTGACAAATACAATAATATCCTCAAAACTCCATAGAAGATATCATCATAATCTCCAAAAATACAAAAACAAAGTACAGCCCACCTCATTTTACTTCCCTACTGATTCAAATAAGAAAAAAAAAAACTAAAAGAGAGATGATCATATAAGTGTTCAATTCAGTTCCAAAAAGAGTCCTACAGAAACGAAAAACATGCGCCTCTCCCCCCCTCCCCCCTCTCTCAGTTGATCCATTCATTCCTCCGCGATAATCTATGATGTTTTTGACTTGGTATTCTTCTTTCCTACTGGCCTCTTTGGAATCGAGTTCTTCATGCCGATGAAGAACAGCAATGCTCCCAACAATGCCAGATTCTGCATAATATCAATCAACCACACATGTTTACAATATGTTCGGTATCTAGATATTCAGGAGTTAACTGCGTGTTTGTTTCTTTATTTAGCTTGTATTTGAAATTTTTTTATGTTATCCTCAAGTATATGAACCAGCTTATAAAGCAAAGTAGGAAATTAATTCTGAGGTAGATGGCCGGATTTGAACCCATGACATCTTAGTTAGTTATTGAGACTATGTCCCTCTCTCCCCACCCATGATGGTTTAGCTTATATTTGAATTCTAGATTCAAAATCTGGCATGAAACCATAAAGTGCGACAATGATCTTGATTTTCTGAAGTTAGGCCATGGACTAGAAGTGTCTTTAGTTCTTAAATTACTTCAAACTCAAAAGGAGAGGCGGAAACCAGATTCATCATTCATGGTTAGTTAGTTAGTTCAATTACCTGAGTGAATTTCACAAAAAGTTGGTTGAATTCCTTCTTCTCGATGTCGTAGTTGTAGAAATCGTACAAGATGGGTGTGGTAATGGACTGATGCAAGATCTGCAAACAAGCAAACCAACATTCAACAAATCAAACCAGATCGATTACGGTGAACAAACGAATTTCGGTTTAAACAACTTGAAATCATATCCATCATACCAGAAGAAATGCTCCAATAGAGCTGTTGAAGATGAAGAGCAGGCTTCCAAGGCCTTTCAGTACAATGGCACCAGCCACAAGATGTAGAATCTATACCCAATAACAAATCTCAGAATGCCATATAAAGATGGACGAAAATTTCAAAAAGAAATCCCCATGAGAACAAATGAGAAACACTAATGACCATTTTCCTCACCTCAACTTTAGGGAACTCCAACCCAGTATGAGATTCAAAGTTGCGAGTGAAAACGTTGAATTTTGGCTTAAGATACTTGGCCGCCGGTCCTCCATCAGTACCAAAATCATTGAACCTTAAGAACAAAAATAAAATCAAGATCCAAAGAGATTATATAATTAAACAAAAAGGGGTTCAAATTTTCCATTTCATTAAGCAAAAAAACCAAGTTCCCCATAATTTCCACTCACAGATCTGAACTCATAACACGAAGGAACATGAAGTCATCAACTAAACCCTAAATGGGGGGTTTTCTAAACACACATTCAGAAAGTGACCCAACAGCTAAAAATTCAAATTTCCAGTGAAGAAACCTTAGAATGATGAAAAGGGCAAGAAATTAAAGTAGATCTGAGTTGCTTACTCTTGCCAAGCAGAGAGAACAAAGACGGAAACGAAGAGAACTCTTCCGACAAACGAAATAAAAGCCATTTCTGTAAGAAAAACAACTCCGATTCCGATTCAGACAGAGATTTGGAAACCGAAAGAAGAGGAGAAGAAGAACAACGGAAACTTCAAGAGAAGAAAAGGGAGAGAGAAAAAAAAGTTTATATTCTTTCTTTTCTCTCTCTCGGTGTCTGAAAACTTCTCCTTTCTTCTCTTTCCGACGCTCCTCTCTTAAATCAACTCGGCGCTCAAAACAGTGTCTTTTCGTTCAAGTTTTTTCACTCGCGCGACTGTAGAATTAATCAGTACTCGCTTTTCTAATTGACTGTGTTGACCACCCCTTGCCTCCACGTACTCCAGCCAATCATAGTCGTTTAATTGGCAAAAGCTTAGACACGTGGCGGCCTGATTCAGCAAGTTTAAATTTTTTTTTCCTACGTATGAGAATACGTATGTGGCTTTTAACGGATTTTTTTATTTTTTTGAAAAGTGGCTTTTAGTATTTAAAGTTAGTTTGTCATAGCCAAAATTAATTCAGTATTTATTTTGTACTTTTAAACACATTTTTCAAAGTATTTAAAAAAATATATAATTTTAGAAATGACATTGTGATTTAAAAATTCTCAAAAAATATACGTTAAAAATTGTGTGTTGGCAATATTTGTTTTTGTACCGTACATGTCTTTAAGCTTGTCTTTGCATTCACCTTATCTGTCTAAGGGATTTGTTTGGAAATGTTGTGAGAAATTTTGAAAAATCATGTCTACAATATTTGTTAAGATCTATTCCTTTTTTATCTTTTTGTGTTTTGGTTATTTAGGGTTGGTCTTTTGAGTGTCCTTTGTTCATATTTAAATGTTGTTGATCTGGTTTTGTAGGTTGAATGTTAACTTCCACGAAAAATCAAGACGGCCAATGTTGTGTTAATAATTTGTGTCAAGAGTAGTAAGAAGTTCATGAAGGTTGTGTTGTTGTGAGGTTGGAGACGTACTCCAACTTATCTGTGTGCTTGATCAGTTCAACATCTTGGGAATGGATTCTCAAACTTAAGGAGAGCCTAAACAAAACGAGTGAAGTGGTATTTACTTAAGAATGAAAAATAAAGATCAAGCGACTGAGTGTCTTAGAACACAAGGGAGCTTAAGTCATTGGAAGAAAGTCACAACCTTAGGAGTTAGGAGGAGCGTAAACAATTCTTCACCAATATCAATACTTATCCAGAAGCCTAAGTTATCGAAAGAGAGAGAGTCTCATATCTAGGGGTAGCTTAGGTCAAAGATTGAGTGATTAAGCTTTATGAAGTCTTCGTGATCAAGTTGTAGTTACCTTATCATTTATATTAGTGAAGTTATCTTTTTTAGGGCACGCTCTCCCTAGACTGTAAGTGGCATTACATAGAACTAGGTTACGAATAATCTATGGTTACTCTTGCTTGTTTATTTCTATTTCAATATTCTCTAGAATGCATTGACATTGTTCGTAGCAGTGTCTAACGTCCACTAGGTTCTCCCTCCTATTTTTCAACATGTTTTGGTGAGTGGATTTGGTTTATTTATGAAATTGTTTTATTTTAAATGGAATGACATTTAGTTGCAATATACTTAATTTTATGAAGTCTTTAAACTTTATGTTGACTTTGGAAGTCGATTTAATTATATCTCAATTTACAAAAAAGTTTGTTCAAAATATGCTTAATTACCTATTTGCAAATAATAAAATAGTTGTTTTATCAACTCAACGTTCAGTTGCATCTCAATTATTTTAAATAATTTTTTTATAATAATTATTTAGCAATTTTATATAACTTATATTAAACAAAGTATCAACTTTTATTTTTTAAGTAAATCAAAGTATCAACTTGAAATACTATAATTAGCATAATTACATAATTCCAACCTTTATAATTTGGCTTTAATTTCGTATGAATACTTATACTTTTTTTTTATATAAAAAGAATTGATTTAATCTTTATAATTCTGTTAAACTTTTGTTTAACTAATTTGAGGCAGAACATCAAACTCTTAATTAAATATCTTTATCCATTTCTCAAAAAACCTAAATGCTTTTTTTATCTATCGAATTAAGTTCGAAGTTACGTATTTATTCACACTATATATTGTATGGAAATTGCCCTATTAAACATGTGGTAGTTGTCTATTTATGCTTTTAATTATTCGACGTAAAACATATATTATCAATTCGAGGTTGGAAGTCAATTCATCTACTTAGCACATCGTAAAAAAGATCTACCTTTACATTGAAAATAAATTAATGGATGTTTATTTAAATATTGTTCACATTTCATTTATTTAAGTATTTAATACAATTTTAGACTCAAAAGCAAAGTAAAAAAAATTATAATTATAATAAAAATATAACATTCAAATATTGTTCACATTTCATCTATAATAACTTGCATGAGTTCCTGAGAATTAGACTAATTCTTACAATAAACTTTATATATATATATATATATATTCTTTTGGAAGGAAAGCATGTTTGATGTTGGAAAAATGGGATTCTAACAAATATAAAGTGACAAAATGAAGAGAAAGATAAATGAAAAAAATAAATAAATAAGAATTATTGGTTTGTGATTTTATGTATAGATCTCTAATTTTATTTACAATATTAATGCCCATTCTTTTCTTCTTCTTTCTACTCTTATATATATATATATATATATTTAATGATATATAGTGGGTGTATTTGCATTTATTTTTAGATCGTGGCTTGGAACTTCTATATAATTTAGTATTCATTTATCAAATTCAAATTGGCTTATTGTCACACTTCTGTTTTCAACTTTTATACTCTTCATGCTTGAGGAGTAGTCGTTTACTTTTGAAATATCATAAATTAATGCATGAGAAGTAGTAGTTCTATCGTGTTTTTAAAATTAATATATTATCATGTAAAACTTTCATGTAAAAAGTATAATTAAATTGTTTAACTGCACACCGTAATTTTTAAAAGTTGACATTTCAGTATTACAACGTAGTCGGTCAAACTTTAATTATTATAACGTCCATAGTCTCAAAAAGTTCTTTTCTCTATTTTTCATTTCTGAAAAAAAAAATCATTTCCATTACTACGTGATATTCGAAGAATAAAAATGATAATTTGGGGTAATTTGAAATATTTAAACTCGATTTTTTTTATCATCAAAGTTATTTTGAAATATACTTATAACTACCTAAAGTTAATTTTGATGGTATGAAAATAACATTTAAAAATGTAGAATTGAATAATAACAAATTAGTTTTTATTAATTTTTGTAATTTTGATGATATGAAAAACTCATTTAAAAATTTAAAATTGAATAATTATCATAAAAATTGGCATTTCAAATCCATTGAAATTGAAAAATTATGTACATGGTAATTAAACAAAGAATATAAAATGAAACATAGCAATAACATGGCTTAATATAAAATAAAATGATTGCTAAAAAATACAACAAAATAATGTATTTAAAAGAAAAGAAAAAAGAAAAAAGAAAAAGGAACCAAAGCACGTGACGCACGTGAACTAAGTAGACGACGGATGTGAGATCTGATGCATACAACTACACAATTTTATTTATTTATTTATTTATTTCATTCTTTCAACCACGTTAATTAATTATATTTTAATTCAATATTTGAAGTGGAGATTCAAACTTCTAATCTCTAAATCAAAAGAATATAAATATTTATTGAGCTAATTGATTATATTTTAATTCAATATTTGAAGTGGAGATTCAAACTTCTAATCTCTAAATCAAAAGAATATAAATATTTATTG
>JBBPDJ010000019.1:3635518-3650054 GCA_037974625.1 Cucumis cinereus | reverse complement strand
AGCTAATTGAGCACGTGATCGTTAAAAAATAAATGTACAATACTTAAATTATTTAATTATACAAATTGAAAATGTAGTGGCTTAGTAAACAATAATCTTCAACATTTAAGAATCGATTAAAAAAGTTTATTAATTTGTTATACATGAAATTGAAAGTCTAAAGGTATATAAATAAAAGAAAGAAATCTATAGAAAAAGTAGCGTAAATTATGAGCTTAATTGTTAAATTTTTAAGTATTAAAAAAAACTTGATTATCAAATAAGGCGTAAGCTTAGATTGAAATAATTTCAAATGCATACTTTTTTTCATCCTAAATATGTTACAGACCTACTCCATTCGATAAAATGTCATATTAAACTATTTAAGTCTATTCTTTTTCACTCATAAACATTTTATTATATTTATGATTAAAAGTTTGATGAGATCAAACTTTCGATTTTTAAGAAAAAAGTTAGATCAATTATTGTTGAGTTATGTTCACTTTGATAAATTTTGTTTCTTTTTTCTTTTAGTGTAACACACGTTGTTTAAAAAAATTATCGTAAAAACATCACTATTTTATCGAGTATTTCAATAGTCTAAGTCAACGTGAATATACAATAAACAATTTCATACATCTAAAATTTGCATGGAACATATACAAATAAAATTCACAATTTTTTTAATGTAACACACAATTCATGCACGTAGTTATAAACAAAACAAACAATTTTCGTATATTATATTTGACAAGTATAATTCTTTTTTCGATGTGAAATCTTATTGTATATAACGCGTTTCAATTATGGATGGCGGATCTAAAAAATTTGTTGATGGAAAGCTTTATCGCTTAATAAAAAGGGTGCTGGAAGACAATTTTACCACTAGACTAACTTTTGATATTGATATTATGTCAGTTTAGGGTTTAGGGTTTGTTGACGGAAAGCTTTATCGCTTAATAAAAAGGGTGTTGGAAGACAATTTTACCACTAGACTAACTTCTGAGCCCCTAAGCTTATACTAAATATGTCAGTGATTATGATGTTCATGTTTTTATAGGATGAAGTCCACCTCTAATATAGTATCAATTTATGTTTGATAATTGTAAATATAACAATCCAACTTAAATATTTGTAGATATAGCACAATGCAAAAATAATAATAACTATAAAATTACGAATATATGAAAATTTGATTGACTATATTGCTTACAAAGTCTATCATTGATAGATTTTGCTTTATTTACAATTATTTTAAAAGTTTGTTATAAACGTAGTTATTATGTTTAAAAATGGTAATAATTGATTTGAAGTTTTATTTTTGAGTGACTTAGATAATTTGATACGGTTGAATATTTGGTTTATAAAGATGAATGATTAGATCGATAATTTGATAAGTAATTACTTCATTTCTATTAGGAAAGTGAAGTCATTTATCTAAGTTGTAAATTCTATGTCACTCGGTCATGTGAACATCTCTATGGATCTCTCTTGAAATTTTCTGTTTATAGTTAAGAATAATGAGAAGTTAATGTTCCTAAAATAAAAAGTAAAATAAAAGAAGAAAATAATGAAGAAGAGCAATAGCCCATTTTGTTTAATTTATGAGAGAAGATATATAATGAATTATTTAGGACTTGTATCCCACTCCACCTTAAATAATAAAGAAAATGATAAATGACATATGGGTAGGTCATGAAGCATAGTAAGTGTAATGAAGTTGGATTGCTCACATTAAGAGTTAGTGTAATTATAGTGAAAGTTTGGTCTTCTTTCAATGCTACATCTTCTTCCTATCTTATTTGTATTCTATTCATAAATCCCAACTATTTTTATCACCTATTTAATGTCCTTTAATCACATTGTGTATACAAAATCCCAAACGACATATCTCAACCAAGCAATGTGATTAAGCTCATTTATATTATATATAGATGTATAGTGGCATATCTTATACGTAGAGTAAGTAGGTGAGGACTCGTGTAATTTGAGGGATCAAAAGGAGATTGATAATATTGATACAAGATTCTTATTTGTATAGGTTGCTTCATATTGGTTGAACATGTATGTATCTGTCAACTCAAATGACCTACCAAAAAACAAATTCACATTACTATATCCATATGTCTAACATTATTTAAAGCTTAAGCAATAGGGTTTTACTTCTTCTTTTTTTTCCCTCTTGGTTGGTTGACTTAATTAAATGAGCCTTTATACCCAATCATATCAACATCGAACAACATAATTTGAGAGTTTATTTTTAAATATAGTAAAATAATATCACTGCTAGATTTTGTTATTTACAACCGACATCAATTACTTAAAGGATCTCTATGATGATTAATTTTGTTTTGCAAGTAAATCAAAGTGAAAAGCAATAAATATACCAAATAGTTAGAATTAATCCCTATCTGGTTTGCAACATTATATACAATAGGGACTGACCACTACTACAGAATGGGGGCCATGGCTCACCATTATATCCCACCTATAATTATGGTTTTAAAATAGTAAATATAATCTTAATGCAAACGTTGATATCAAGATTTTAACTTTATGGATATATCAACAAATATTTCGATAAAATATTGACAATGACAACTTAGATTTACATAATATTTTGAACATCCTAGCTTTTATATGGTTTTCTTGTTAATTAAAATTTATTATTGAGATAACATATATTAATAAAAGTTGCAAAATTTATCCAACTAATCAAATATGATACTTTATAACGAAAATTGATACAATTGGACAATTTTAGAAGTAAAATTTATTTTGTGGTTTTTTTTCAAATAATAATTATAAAGAAAATTATATTTAGATATTAGTGACAAAGATTGATAGATATCGATAATAGTAGTTTATCAATTTCTATCAATATTTATCAATGATATTTTATATTTACAAATATTTTGATTAATTTTGCTATATTTGAAAGATAAAAATTTAGTAAAATGAACCAAAATATTTACAAAATGTAACAAAATTTTGGATAGATACTAATAGAAGTTTATCAATGTCTATCAGTATTTATCATTAATATAATTTAAAATTTTATTATATTTTGTAAATATTTTAGTAATTTTATCGTTTACAATAATTTCTCTATTGAAAAACAACCCTAATTATAATTTTAAATTAGTGGCAAAATTGAATATAAAAATGTGCGTAGGCAAAGAGTTCTTCTTTTTTTTTTTTTTTTTTAAGAAAGAAATCAAATCTAATTTTGATTTTGATATCAATTGCTCCTTTGTCTTCTATTCCTTTTTAAATGGTGAAAAATAGTAAATTGAGCAAAATATTTACATCGTGAAAAATGGAAATAATTTATTTTTTTTATCATTTTTAACACATTTTTTTTCAATTTGATATTCAATAAAACAAAATTTCCACAAAATCAAGATGCCACAACCCACTAAAATATACCTATTTAGCTATTTTTAGTATTGATGAAGTGAATAAAAACAATATTTGTAACAAATAATAAAAATAGCGTAAAAATGTAAATTTATTTGATAATATGAGTTTATTGAGACATTTGAAGGAATGTAAATAGAATTTTTCTTTGACATAATATCAAATTTCATATGGCTTAACCTTAAAAATGTATCAATACCTCAAACTAATAGCTAAAGTAATTTAAATCTTAAATTTTGCAGTCTCTTATCGATTTAGATGAACATTTTATATCTGCTTTTATTGGATTCTTTTTAAATTAGCTCCAAATTAAATCATTTCAATAAGATTATTCTTAAATGAAAATTCTCCTAAAGTAGTAGCAGGAAAAAAAAAATAAAAGAAGTTACATGTAACTCTAGCTATGCTATGGTTGTTTATCACGAATCTAATTTGCAAGGCGCACGACCTAACTCAATTCAGTTATTTTCTAATCTGGTATATATTTTTTCACTCTGATGATTAAACTTAAAACTTGAAGTTCTATTTTTTTTTCTTTTTAGTAGGGGTGGAAACGGTTCGGTTTTTGTTGTTTGAGGGTCAAACCGAACCGAACCGAATTTTTTTAAAAAATAGTATACCAAACCTAACCGCACCGTTTGTGCTTAAATTTCAAACCGAACCGAACCGTTCTAAAATCGGTTCGGTTCGGTTTCACCAATCGGTTCCTTTCACCTTAGAGTTCTTCACCCCTATTACACAACATAGAGTACCAAGCGGCAGGTGGTCTGGTGGCAGTCGACAAGCAGCAGTGAGTACCAAGCGGTCTGGTGGCAGTTGGCAAGCAGCAGTGAGTACCAAGCGGTCTGGTGGCGGTCTAGCGGCAGGTGGGATTTCAAGAGGGGAGGCAGTCGGCACGACAGGTGGGATTTCGAGAAGGGAGGGGAGGCAGTCGGCGACTCGCCTGAGGCAGGAGTGTCTGGGTCTGGCGGCACTGCGGCAGGAGCGTATTCTTTTGAATTTTGGAGAGGGGGAGGAGATGCTGCTGCGACAAAAAAGCCCTAAAGTATTTTTTGTAAAATAATATAATATATATATATATATATAATATAATAAAAATATAATTTTTTAACTAAATTGGTTCGGTTCGGTTCGGTTCGATTTTGAAGTTCGGTTCGGTTTCATTGATTTTTATGTCCACCCGTACTTTTGAGATACACATTTCACATGTCGTCTTATGTTTTCTTTGGATTTGCGCTATATTAGACTTTGAGTATTGTTTGGAGCAACGCTCGATAATAACATTTCATTTTGTATTGAAAAAGTTTCATAAACGTAGTGAAATTTATATCCTAACCAATTTAAATTAAAATACTGATCGATTTTAAAGTATGTGTTTAAAGTTCTAATTCTTTTTTTTTTTTTTTTAAAAAAAAAAGTTTGAAGTTTTATATATAATTCATTTTTCTTTTTAGCATTACTGTTTGGGTATTGAATTTTACCATTTTAGGCTTCCCTTCTATAATTTCCGCCCCCCGTTGGACTCCGCCGGAGCTCTGAGTTTCCGATCCCACAAGCTTCAAGCTTTAGGTTACCCCTTCTCTCTCTTTCTGTACAAATGGGGTTCTTCTCTTTTCTCGGACGGGTCCTCTTTGCCTCCCTTTTCATCCTCTCCGCCTGGCAAATGTACTCTCTCTCTCACTCTTTACATTTTTAGATCGGACTAAATCATCTCTCTGGTCTTTCAATCTGTTTTCTATGCTGTCTTCTACTATAGATCTGCTACTTTTGATCCTATTTCTGTGTTTATTTGTTTCTGATGATGATCGATTTTTGGGGTTCTTTAATCGCTGCTGTATTGGGTGACCGAGTCTATGTTTTAACTGATGTTTTACGATATTTGTCGTTGTGGGTCGTCTTACTTTTCTGTTGTTCTTTTGGGGTTTGTGTTCTGAATGTTGATTTCACCTTTTTTTATTATAACCATTTTGAGCAGTTTGAAATTTGAATGTGGTTTTGTAAATCGGGAGTGAAGGTCAGGTTTCTTCGTTTTCAGAAATGGAGGGGTTTAAGTGATAAACAGAGTTTAGTTTTGTATTAGTTAGGACTGGGGAGTTTTTATTGATTTTTCATTGATGGGTTTGTTGGCAAGTTGGATATTGAGCTATCGCTTCTTGAGATTTGATTTGGAATATTGGACAGTTTGATGAATTCTAAAGAAGCTTGAGTTCTAGTTGATTCCTGAGGACCCACTTCACTTTTTGGTCATTATTAATATGTGATTCATTAAAATTATGTCATAGTTTGTTTTCCAGCTTAAACTTTTTTAGGTTCTTGATTACATATTTTTAGTGCTTTCAACGAGATTGAGGTTTGTAATCAATCTTCATTAAGAAAAAAATAGCAAAGGTTATCAAATTTCATCTTTCAGGCAATACAAGTGTAGTGTTGTTTGAGTTGTGTTCTGTATGTTTCTTGGATCTGCTAATTACTTGGAATAAATTTGAACTTAAAAAATTGGGACCTTTTCAATAATGCTGCAACTTGAAATATTAGATCAGGTCGTGTGCTTCATCCTAAAAAGCGTTAAATAAGTCTATAATTCTTAGCTGTATTCTTATAACATGTCATTTGAAGTCTATGTTGAAGGATTCTTGTCAAACATTATTCAGGTGACCAAGAAAAATTAGTATGAGATGTAACATGTTCAATTCAACATACAATGAAATAAAGTAGCTATGGTGTCTTCTTGCTTCTTGTTAAAGTCTAATATTCTTGTAAATATTGTTTTCTGTAACTTAAATTTTTTTGACTTATGACTTGCTTGGGATCTATGCTCTCATGCCTCACGTTAAATGAAATAAAGATCGCACTTCAAACTGTCTGGGTTTATGTTGATCTTGTAAGGCATCTACTTTTAGGTTCAATGAGTTTGGCACTGATGGTGGACCTGCTGCAAAGGAATTGCTTCCAAAGTTGAACACCTTTAGGAGAAATGTCTCCGCTAGATTTGGATTTGACCTTCCTGTTATTGATGTGAGCTTCGGTTCTTCTGTGGGTTGAACTGCTGAACTGAATCTCCTTGCTCTTTTCTCTTTTGTAATCAGTTTTCAAGTTTGTTTTACAGGTTTCCCATTTAGTTGCTACTTTTCTGTCTCTTAAAGGCATTGGAGGCCTTCTATTTGTATTCGGGAGTCCGATCGGAGCTTATCTTCTGGTATAATTTCATTTTCCACCTTTTTTGTTGAGGCCTTTATTACGTAGAACTTACTTGTCAGTTTATTCTGTTTCCCATTATAGCTTCAAAGCTTGTTTCTTTCTGCAGCTTCTCTACTTGGCAATTAGCACCCCAATTCTCTATGATTTTTTCAACTATGGTCGTGAGAAGTCTCAATTCAGCATGCTAATGAATGATTTCATACTGGTCAGTTGATCAAATTTACACTAAGCCAATTTTTTCATGTCTCTGAAAACTTCATTTTTTTAGGTTATAATTAGTTTTTTCCTTTTCGATTTGCAGCACGTGGCACTTGCTGGTGCATTGCTCTTCTTCATTGGAACAAAGAACTCCATTTCGAGGAGGCAACAGAAGAAGAAGGCACATAAAGCCAAGACAAACTAGAAACTTAAGTTAAGTCTCTACTTCGACTCGAAATCGTTCCTTTCATTCCCTTCCACTCGTGTTGGGGCTCAGTTGGAAAGGTAAAATTCAATAGCTGGATATTAAATGTGGGTTTTCGAAAAGCATCTTATTTAATAATTCCATTTTGTAATAATAGATTTACTCATTTAGGGATTGTAGTACTCTTGACTGTCGATTATTGTTGGAGTTGAAACTGGGAATTAGCCATAATATTACAGGCAAGTATGAAAGGATTTAGAGAACATGTTTTCCTCCATTCAAACTGTTTGCCGAGAATTAGAATCTTTTATTCAATTTACCTTATTTCTAGAATTATATGTTGATATGCATCTTTTTGGATATCGATAACTCTTCTGGAGCATGATTTACCTATATCTCGGTAAATCTTGAAGTCTTGTATATTTCCAAACCGAACCGAACCAAACTCTGCGAGTTTTGACATGTCTGCCAATGCCATTCATTAAGAATCAATCATCCATTCATCTGGTTTAGGATGAGTGATGATGGTATTTATTAGTGAAAATGAAGTCAGGAATGGTTTCTGCTCCTTATGAAGCTTCTTTACTACGATATTTTTATAATCTGAGTGAATTTAATTTAGCTTTATAGACACTTTTCAGTTTCATGGTATCCAAGAGCATTCTAATCCTTTATGTTTGAATTTATTGGAGAGGAAAAGTTCATAAATTGTAATCCTTTATGTTTTTCTTTCAAGGTCAAATATTAACTTAATCAATCAACTCTAAATATGAGCAACATTAACCAACTCAGATGATTTGAAGATTTGATTTAGCTTTGGGTTGAAAATTACTTTGGTAGAGACGATTTGGTTCTTGGGTCTTCTAGGTTAATATACTGGCTTAGAGGTTCCAAGTTTGAATCTTGGAGTGACCATAATACCAAAAGATAGATCTTTGATGCTTCTCGGTTTGCAACTTTGGAGCAGGTAGTATAGTGGAATAAATAAAGCTATGTGTTTTAGTTTTAAAAAGTTTTTATAATATATAGAGAAACATAAATTTGATGAACATGTTAATCTAAGACCACAAAGTTTTTTGAGAAACGTGTTTTGTGGAGTTGAACCTATGTTTATGTTGTGTTTGTGTTTATTTGGTGCTATGTGGATCAATCTCTAGTACTTTGATCCTCTGATTCTCTCTCGGTTGAATGCATACGCTTGATGTGTGAAAGTTTTCGGAGTGCTTGATGTTCTTGAAATTGGAATTTTGGAAGAATATTTGACGTTCTTGAAATTGGAATTTTGGAATAATATTTGACAATCTTGAAATTGGAGTTTTGGAAGAATATTTGTATTTCCAAAGAACTCATCTATTTATAGAGTTCTCAGGTGACTTTGTTGGTTTGGTTGATCCATGGACCTGACTTTAGATAACTAATTGAATATGGGGCCTATTTAGTCTTTGGGCTAAATTAAGCTAATTTTGGGCTCGATTAGTCTTTTATCCAACGATCAAATTGAAAACACATGGCAACATAAGGATTAGCCAATGTATGTTTCAATTTCAATTTATGCCTATCCTTGATTTTGATTCCATTTGATTTACCAATTTTAATTTTGATAATGTGGATTTTTTTAAGAAAAAATATTTCAATTAGGAATTGGACTTGTTGACCCTATGAATAATCCAAATGTGAAATTCTAAAAAATGTGAAATTCTACATATGGATTTTTCAATTGTTTTACATTTTATCTATGTTAGTACAAAAAATGTGGTGAGTTAGTTGTTCATTGCCAAAAAGAAAGAAAGAAAAAAAGAAAACTAAAAAAACAAAAGAGAAAATGCAAACCATATTTTATTCTAACAAATATAGATAGAATTATTGAATAAAAAAATTTAAAAACAAAAATGGTTATAAAAAACAGATTATTTAGAATTTAAAAAATTTGCATAGATACCTTGACGTATGTACTTAACCCTGCAACACCCTAAATACAGGCATATGAACTTTCTAACTATGTAAACTCCACAAATAGATAAACTTCAAACATCATATTTCAATTCACCGTCCTAAATAATTTCAAATTGATATGATTTGAGTAGGTTTGAAATTTTTAGTTACTCGTTGAAAAAGAGATATTTGAGGTGTTGGTTACGATCAATACACCTAGAATAAAACCCAAGGTTGATTAAAGTTTATAATAGTGTAATGTAAAAGAAACATATAAGGGGGATTTGATAGAGAGAGAGAAAAAAGGGGAAAAAAGAAGAATTGGAAGAACCACATCGGAAAGGGGGGAAGAGGAAGAGAGAGCGGGCTAATATAAAAGGAGAGGTGAGATGGATTTAGAAAATTAAAAGGGTCGGTTGGCTAAATATGCCACGCTCACCCAAAATGAATGGGTAAGTGCTGTATGGCAATCTAGACATATGGCCGACATAATTTCTGGAAATCTCATAGGGTTGGCCCCATTGGCCGACCCTCCGTCACTTTTTTTCACTAACATTTGTTCTTTATTCCCTTTTTTTTCTAGACTTAATAATAACAATATTTTTTTAATTTAATTATCTTCATTTTGATAATAATTCTTTTTATTTGATTGTGTTTCTATTTCACACGCTTCTCAAACTAATTCTTCATTTAGGAAAACAAGAAATTAAAGTTTATAAGTAATTTTAAACATAATAATTCTTTTTTATTTTGAAAAAGATATATCATGAATTAGGTATAGCTTTCGACGATTGTCATTCACCAATCTCAAAACACTGTTTCTTATTTGGTCACTGGTCACTGGTTTTTGACAATTTTTTGGCATTGTCATCGGCAAACCTCTGATCACCATTTTCTACTGACCAACTTCCAACAATTGCTTTTGCCATTTTCTACTGACCAACTTCCAACAATTGCTTGCTTTTGCCAACCTTCGATCACCATATTTCAAAGATCGTTTTGGACAACCTTTAACTACCATTTTCGACAACAACCTTTAACTACCATTTTTGACAATCATTGGTCAACTCTGACCAGACAACCATTGGCCAACTCTGACCATCGACAAATTCTTGTATTATAATTTAAAAGTAATAAAAAAACACGTTTGGTATTATAGTAAATCAAACGACACTTTTTTAAAAACATTTTTTTTCCGAGCATTCCAAACAGACAACCACTAAATATCTTGATATTTTTAAACAATAGGAACTGTTTTATAAAGGATTCAAACATTTAATAAGTTTAATAAGCTTTTTTCTTTTTTTTTTGTAATCTAATGTTTTTTTAAAATTAATTCAGTTTCAAACCCAATTTGAATTTTAAAAAATTAAACTAAATTAACACTCCAATTTATAGGAATTAAGCACCGACTTTAAAGCTATTAATTTGTAGAAGATATTTTGTGGGTTGCTTACAATAATTAGTCAAACCAGAAGAAAATGTTAGTGACCAACTAAAGTCTTGCTTAGTGCTAATTAGTATTGCCTTATCTTTTCTTGAAGTTGAAAATTCAGTCCTTATTCCATAGAAAAGTGTGTTATTAAGGCCGATCCATAAATTAAACTAGGCTAAAGAAATCAACTCACATCATAAGATCAACATGACCTTTAGGGTCGGTCATGAAAGTCAAGAAATTAATCAACGGATGGTCACTGTTGAACTATATCTCTATATAACACAAAGGGCTCGTAATATAGATG
This sequence comes from Cucumis cinereus, assembly GCA_037974625.1. NCBI lineage: Eukaryota > Viridiplantae > Streptophyta > Magnoliopsida > Cucurbitales > Cucurbitaceae > Cucumis > Cucumis cinereus. The sequence continues at coordinate 3,639,380 of JBBPDJ010000019.1, read as the reverse complement.
GTAGGCTGGCTAAAAAACATCATGAATTTATTATGTTATATCTCTCTCAATTAGAGATATCTACTTATCTTGTGAGGATCCGTTTTGAATGAAAAATAATTCTAAACTAGACAGAAAATTGTCGATCCAATTTCCTCCCCCCAAAACATGCGTGGGTATACGAACACAAGGTTTTGTCGTTAGTGTATTATTATTTACAAAATCTATAATGTAATACCCGTCCTTGGAAAAGTTGGTGCCAAGGATAAGGTAGGATGCATAGGAGGTCAGACGTCCAAAAAAATATATTGTAACGCAAATAGGGATAGGTGTTCAACTAAGTTGTAAATAGTTTGAATAAAGTAAGTATTGATATAAAGTGTTTGTGAAAGTAGGCGTTCTTAGGTCGTTCGCGTTAAGCTCAGTAGAGTTGGCATGCAAGCTAAGGAAGTCTAAGGCATATGTCAAAGTTTTGAGTTGTTAGGAAAAGGTCGACTGCATGGTGGTAGGTAGGTGGTGGGACACGTGTAATAAGGAGGATTAAGTGGAATTTGAAAGGGAAGATATAGGATGAGTTTAAGGTTAAGTGGGATTAAGTGAAGACATGTGTAAAAGTCTAAGTAGAAGGTGGAGAAATTTGGGGAAGTAACCAACTTATATATCTAGTTTAGGAAGTCTATAAATAGAGAAGTAAGTAAAGATAAGTTAAGAGAGAGTAAAGATTAAATTCTTGAAAAGACAACAAAGTTAGGACACATAGGTGAGAAGAGGTGCTGACATTATGAAGATCTAAGGAGACTTCGTTGAGCTGAGAAGAAGGAGGAGGAGTTAAGGTTTAAACTGTAGAAGTAAAGGATAAGGCACATGTATCATGAATAACCCTTCAAAGTGTTGTTATGGTACTTTTGAAAAACCATTCCTTCTGTTTTATGTTTATTATGAGATAAAAAACATGTCGGCGGATGTTAAAATGTTTTCTTGATAAAAAGTTGTTCTGAATAAATGTTTTCAAACCATTAGTTCTGACCTGATTCTATGAGGATGTCTTTGTGTTTACATATGAGGGTAAAGCAAGCCAAACGTTGAATTCGTGTGCACTTAGGCCAAGATCTTTGGTGTGAGATGCGTCTACCAGAGTATTGCAGTTTGATATGTGAGGTTGTTCGCATTCAGCTTGAAAGCCAAGCAACTGAATGTTTGAGTGTTGTCCATTTAGACACTGGTTGTGTGAATTTTTCACACAAGTTAGCAGGAAGTATTGAATTTGTTTCAACATTCAGATTTGGGTGTGTTGGGTATGTGTCTATCCCAAGATTGAAGTGCTTAGGGAGGGCTCATTACCAGATGAGTGCCTAAGGAAGAAAATGATTAAGCCTCAGACTTATGTTTTCAAAATTTTCCCCTCGAGATACAAAAGAGTTCCAGGCATCTTACAGAGCTGCTGTTGCGCTTGCCGCATAGTGTTCTTAGCCTCTTCGCATTGTATTTCGCTTGTATGTAAACTAAGTTAGTTTGCAAAGAGTTAAAGTTAACTAGTTGTTTTAGTTATAAAATTAAAGCACGCGTTGTAAAAACGACTCTTAACAAATAAGATGAGTTTACCTGCCATGCTAGGTTATAGTTAAGATGCATAATAAGCATGTTATTTGAATTCATAGTAAACATAAAAAAGTTTGAGTACTTTTAGGCATTGGATGTCACTCCAACTTGTGTTGACATTTCTCTCGCCTAAGTCGCACTTCCTCTCGAGTTTGTAAGGACAAATTTGGGAAGGGGTGTAACATCTAATTTATAAAGTTTTATTTGTACTTGTCTCAAATAAATACAAATACTACAACATATGTGCTAAAAAATGTTTTTGAAGATTGAGATACAAATGATGTGGATTTAAGTTTGTATATTTTAATTAATATTTAAAAGTACAAATTGCAAAAAATACCTCTAAAGTATAGTAGTTGTTGCAATTATAACCTTAAACTTTCAAAATTGAAAATTGAGCTCTCAAACTTATCCAAATTTTAAAATTGAACTCTCAAACTTACACAATTGTGTATCGATTATAGGTTTGAGGATTCAATTTTTATTATTCGAGATTCCAATTTTTCAACTATTGTAAGCTTGAGGGTATAATTTTAACATTTTTAGAAGTTTAAGGGTCCAATTAGTTTTAATGAAAATTTGAGGGTATAATTGAAACTACAACCATACTTTAGGAGTGGTTTTTGCAATTATCCTTATTTTAAATAATTGATTTATAATAATTTATAATATTTATTATCCCATGACTCATGTTTACAAAGCTCGATGACTAAAGGACATTGATACCTACCATATGGTTGTAAAATTTCATAAAAATAGGAATAACAGGTTATCTCATCTTTTTTACGTCTTATGAACATCTCTACTCTCATGATTGTAATTAATTTAGACACGTCAAAGTATTGTGACCAAAGTTTTTTATACATTTACGAGATCATTGTTCGATTTTTCCAAGGTATTATTACACATTCTTTAATGGTACTAACTTTTGATGAGGTTAAAAATTAGAATTGAAAAAAAAGGGGTCAAAATTAGTCATAAATGTAGTCCACTTTATAATTAAATACAATGCCCAATAATTGTGTCTCATCTCCATCACGTGGTAGCTTTTAATATCAATTTTCATCGAATGAACTTGAAAGTTATGGTTCAAACTTCAAAGACCATGGCCTATACTCATAGGATAAGCACCAATAGAAATTGGTAATCTCACTTTACTTTTTTTTTCCTTCTCATTAAATATACAATATCATCTATATAATAATAAAAATATTGTTTCATTAATATAAAAATTTAGATTGGGTTGGTTCGGGTTATTGAATAATGAATCTAACCCAACCATAAAGCATTTGGATTAGGTCGGTTTGAGTTAGTCAGGTAACTTATTTACATTTTTATTCTAAAATTAAGCGTAAACATTTTGTTATTTTCATATATTAAATTAAGATTAACAACTAAATCTCATTTTACATTATTAAAATTTTCTTTTCAAGGTTTAAAAGATTGTTTTTACAAGTTGTTAGAGAATAAATTATCGAAAAAAGCGTAAAATTAAATTAAATTAAGATATATATATGTATATATAAGAGAAATTATTTTAAATGACAAAACTTTTTAAAATATTTATAAATATAGCAATATATCACTATTTATCTGTGATAGACACGATAAACTGTAATATATTGTAATATTTTGGTTCATCTATATTTAAAAATAGTCATATTTTAGATCTCTAAATTAAACTATTTTACACAAATTTTCTAAAGATTTGTTTGAATTGACTTCAGAAAAAAAGTGTTTTTCAAAAAATTTATTTTTATTTAAATTCATATTATAGAAACAATTTAAAATACACTTAAAAAAGTATTTTAAGTGATTATCAAATACTATAATTTTTTTTCAGAATAATTTATTTTTTTTCCATTTAGGGCTCGTTTGGTAACGTTTCCGTTTTCTGTTTCATGTTTCTGTTTCTAATTTTTTAATAAACGGATGTATTTGATAACGTTTTTTGTTTCTTGTTCCCAAAATTTGAGAAACGTTTCTATAATTATTAGAAATTCGTGGGAACAAAAAAAAAGGTTTCTCCTGTTTCGTTTCTCTTTTTTCTTCATCTTCTTCCTCTACAAATCTCTGTCAAAATCTTTCTTCCTCTTACGCTAGGGGTAAACAAGTAATTTTTTTCCTTCAAATCTTTCTATTACTTTTAAGCACCCATAATAATGTTATTTCTCTTACAAGTTATGTATTTGAATCATACTTTATGCAATTTTTTTTTGAAGAATTTGTTTCAAAATTTCTTTATTTTTCCTTTTTCTTTATTAATTTTTTAATTACAAAATTC
>JBBPDJ010000019.1:3609530-3624127 GCA_037974625.1 Cucumis cinereus | reverse complement strand
AAATTTGTATTTATTCTATTTTTAATTCGATTTGTCATTTTTACAAAGAAAAAGTAGGTTTGCCATTTTTCAAAATGAAAACTTGAAAATTGGTATTCTTCTAGTTGACCCTTTTTTTTTTAATGCATTATATCCTCATATATATCGAATGGGCCTCTTAAGATGGGTCAATTGGGCCAATGATCTAGTTTTGGCCCATAACTTCCACAAAGAAAGCCTCCCTCTTCCTTAAGTTTTAAGAACATAAACTTCATCATACACTTAGAATATTATGTCTACCAAACTTTGGACTCTTAGTTTTGAATCATACTTTAATATCTACTAATTACTTATAAAAAGGAAAGACAGAAGACAATTAAACTCAAATTAAATTTGAAATTTACAATAAAGTTGGGTCGAGCTAAACCGAATAAATTAACACAGATTTTGTAGAGGTATTAAGGGATTATTTGGATTTGAAGGAGAATGAAAAGTGATTGATACCAAGAGGAAAGGTACAAACACAAAATCACAAGACTGCAGGCATCACCAATACCACCACTTGTAAGTTGTGTTATATATATATATTCCCCCAAATAAGAAACTAGTGGGGAGCAAATTGTTGGTCATATATTCTCCAAACATACAAACACAACCTTGTTTCTTAAAAAAATCTAAAAGCCATTCAACCTATCCACTATTTTCATTTTTGCCCTTTTTTTTTCCCCATTTTGTACTGATAAGTGACAAGAAGACATCAATTGCTAGCACGATCACGAGGCTCATGAGAGTTGGATTCGACGATGATCGGATTGTTCGTGTCTACCGTTGGATGCTTTAAGAACAAGAGTGGTGACTTCTCTCATCTTTTTCAAGTTAAATATGGAATATTTAACTAAATTATGAAACAAACATTGTGTTTCTTTGAAAATTTTGTGTAATAAAATGATGTGAAATGTGAATGGTTTTATATATCTTATTAATTCCAAAAATCATGCCAAAAGATTTATTTATTTATTCATTTGAGTAGTTGAACCTAAAATGTTTAATTATGAATTACTTTAACCAAACCCCACCATACATTTTGAGTTCTTTTGGTATAGTATACCATCAAATATTATTTAAAAGAATCTACAATTTTAAATGAAATCTGTTTTATATGGTAATTTTTTTTTATTAATTTAGTTCTTAGTACCTACATTTTAAGAAATAATTATTTTAGCTCATCTTTGTGCATCTCATTAAATTATTCAATCATAATTTGTCACGTGACAAATTCTTTTTATTTTTATTTTTTAAATATTTTATTTTATTTTATTATGTAAGTGATCATGGGAGGGATGTATAAACATAGGTGCATTTTAGAATGGACCCAAATATTACTAAATTGATAGGTTAGAAACTATATTTTAAAAAATCATTCACCCATTAAGCATAAATTAAAAATTAATGACTTGTACAGTTTATAAGTTCAAAACCTATTATATACAATTTAAAGCTAAAACGAGTCTAACTCGTACATCATGTACTAACAACTAAGGTGTTTGGAGCTAGAAGAGTTGATTATTATTGTTTTATATTATTATAATTGAGTTATAATAATTTTGTATGTGAGTGTAGATTTAGTTTGAGTTATTATAGTATGTGTTTGGTTTGTAATATAATTTAGTTTGATAAGAAAATATAATAAACAATATAGCAAAAAATAAAAAACGATAAATGTAAAATAATAAAAACGGTAACAAATAGTTAATTCCGTAGCAAATGAGGGTTTTGAAAATAATGTTTACTGTTGAGAATTTTTAAATAGTATTTACTGTAGTAACATGTGGTTATTATAACCTTAGATAGTCTTTATCCCAACGATCTCCTAAAAAGTTTGTGGTTCAAAATTTCTACTTCCATTATACTAAAAAACTATATAATTTTTAAAAAGTTCATAAACTATAACTTGAGATTTAATTTTAGTAAGAAAAATTAGAAACATAAACATATACTTTAAAAGCTAATGAACTAAAATGAATTATAAATTCAGGAAGAATATATATCTCCGACCAAAAGATCATACATTTAATTTGAACCTTTATGTGTACGTGTCATTTTGTGTTCGAAAAAAAAGTATACATCTACATTGATATCTAAACCCTATAGAGTAAATTAGGTTAGGGACAAAAATGTGTATGAATAATATTGTATGATTAAGACATGAACTTGTTTGTGCAATTGAACAAACTCTAGACGAATCATTCATCTTCAAGCAATTGAAAATTTTGATTTCTTGTCGTGTTAAAGTTGAACTTGTTAATGTTTTTAATTAGATTTTGTTTTTGTTTTTTTTTTTTTGAAAAGATTAATGTTTTTATATTTGAAATATGAAATTTGTAATTAAAACTCAATTGAATAGACCAAATAACAAATCACAAACTCACACGTGTATAATTGAGAATAATATTTTTGTCCTATTAAATTTAATCATTGGTTTGATGATAATATAGCAACAAATGGATAACGATTTAACTAAAATGTGCAAGGGCCAAATTTTAAAAAGCAAATGGCAAGTTTTATAATATAAGCTTTAAATATATATATAAGGACAGTGTGGTTGGTCTTGGCCTAGGGCGAGTATCATCGATTATCAAATGAGACATGTCCAACCTAGAAGATCACGGTTAGGCTCAAAATATAGCAAAATAAGGTGAACCGCCTCGACATAGGCAGAGACCTACACTAGAAAAAGGCCAAACGAGTGATGTCTATGACACACTTTAGCCAAATAAGTCAAAAGATACTTCTAAAGCAACTAAGAAACCCTAAGGAAAGGGTTCTTAGGTCAATTACACATATAAATACATCAACATAGCTTTAAGGGAAGTAAGTTCATTTCAAAACCAAAACTCTTTACTTGCTACATATATGCACTTTCTGTCTTAAGCATCAAAACTTGTGAAACAAACACCACGTCAACGTACAAATCCTTTTATAATATGAGTATAGAGCTTTAGCTAGGAAGTGTGATATGATGAAGAATGAGGCAATCCAATTTTCATTTTGACTTAATAATGCCATTTTTTTAACCAACAATCATAATGGATTGAAAAAAAGAGGGACAGAAAAATTGAAAGGCTCAAGGATGGAGTGTTATTCCCTTAAAGAAAAGAAGTTGGGTTTGGTCCCTTTCCCCTTTCTCTAAAGGGGACATCCATTTCAATAATGATGCTTTTGTGCTTCCAAACACTTTTTGGGCATTGAATTGCATACTTCCAAACCCATTTTCACCATGGAACTCACCCATTCAAAATTAGGGTTTGTGGGATAAACTAAACAAACCAAACCGATGAATACTCTAACTTCTCCTGCTACTTAAATTTTGTTCTAAAAAGAAGATTGTAATTTGGTATTTTTTTTTTCAACTTTACTATTTCATGAGAATGATTAGACAAAGTGTTGGATTTTTTTTCTTTTCTACTTCTAGTATAACTAATTTTGAAGATGGAGAATGAACCCTCTTATCGTCATGTTAATTTGATAATAGGTATTTGAGTTCGTCAAATCTATATTTGCTTATTCGAACATCTCATATTTTTTCTATTATATAAAATTTACATGCATAAGTTAATAGATGATTTTTCTTTTTTAAATAAAGATTATATTAAGTTTAACACAGGTGATTAACTAACAAAAACACAGATAAAAGAAAAAAAATTATTGTGAAAATTGATTTGGTTTCATGTATAGGACAAAATAACGCGTTCCATGTAAAACTTGAGTGAAATATTTGAGGTTAGTTTCTAGATTATTTTTAAATATAACAAAATTAATTAAAATATATATTTTATAAATATAACAAAATTGCATTATCTATCCTGAATAGATACATTTTGCTACGTTTGAAAATATTTACAACAATTTTTTTTATTTAAAACAATTACTCTTAATTCATTTGCATTATCTGAACAATGAAACTTGAGCTAGGTTCATTTTGGGAAAAGCTTGGAGTGAAAGAATCAAACCTCTAACCTTAAGATTGATAGTACAAGTAATATGTCAATTGAGTTATTTTTAAGCAAATTTTTTAATAAAACAAATGCGAGAGTGAAGATTGAACTTTTGACCTCTAGGGACAAACGTCATACCAATTACCACCATGTTAAAGCTCACTTTAACAATTTGAAGCAATTATAATATTTTTTTAATATATTTGAAAGAGTCATATATATATATATATATATAAGTTATAAAGTTGGATGCTAAAAAGAAGAAAGGCAAAAGAAGCAAAACCCCATGATATATGGTAATGTAGTAGCAATATTGATTGATGATGATGACAAAAACAAAAGGCTTGACCCACTTCCTTTTTGTCACCATTTGGTTGCCATTTTGCTACCTAAAATGAATGGTCATGTGGGTTTTGTTGTACTCCTAATCCCCATCTCCAAACCCTTTTTTTCTTTCTCTCTTTTTCTTTTAAAAACATACCTAATCCCACTAATCTTCTCCACTTTTGACCAAATTTCTATCTCCCTTCTTCTTCTTCTTCTTCTTCTTCTTATTTATTTATTTGTTTTTTAGGGTCAATGTTGATATGTATTTGGATAATATATTGATCATGTAAATCCCAATCAAACCCTTCTCATGGGCTTTGTGAAGTAGAGAAGAAGATTGGAAAAGACATATTGGATTTAAGCATTTTTTTTTATAAATAATCTCTCTCCTTTTTGGCTTCTAAATTAATTGATCAATTATTTCTTCTTTTTTTTTTCTTCAGATTTTTAGATGTGTGGCAATGGTAGGTCAACAAAAGGGAAACAAAATAATTATATATATATATATATATATTTAAAATAGAAAGAAAGAAAAGAGAGAAAGTACCAACTCATCATACATTGGCATGCTTATGAAGGCACAGTGACATTATAATGAAAAAACATTCACACCTTCCCAAACCCTAGAAGAAAAAAAAGGCCTTTAAAGCTCATATCTATTAGGTGTAAGGTAGAAATAACTTTTTGTTTTTTAAAAGTGGAAATTACTCGTAAAAAATTGTGTTGAGACTTGATTTCATTTTTTTTATATGTAGACTCGTTTCTATATTTTCTATTTTATTCTCACAACTTTGTAGTCATTTGGTCTTATTTCTTAGGGAGTAAGAGCGAAAAAATGAAAATAAGAGTAACATGAAACGTAGAGAACGAGAGCAAGATGCACCGTAGGAGATGAGAGAGAAAAATAGAAAATGAATGGAATTATAGAAAAAAAATGTAATACTTAGGTTAACATTAACAGAGTGTTACAAAATTTTATTTTGAAAAATCAAGTCAAATCTTATTTTGCTGTCATTTTTTAAATAAGTTTATCAAAATATTCAAAAATAAAACATCTTAAAGTAATTAATCTTTTAACAATTTGGGTCGTGGGTGAACACTAGAATCAACCAAATGAGTAGAAAATATCAACTTTTTTTAAGTGTTGGTTCAAAATTAAATAAAATGAATTCAACTGTTTATAGTATATATAATTTCAAACCGAACTAAATATATACAATAAAACCAAAAATCAAACTAAACCAAAACAAATCAATTCTTTTTGGTTTGTTTTGATTATGTATACATTCAAAATTGAAATTTTTGGTTCAATTCAATTTGGTACTGAACTAAAATAAATCGAACAATGAACAATCTAGTCATCTCTTTAGGTTTCTATTAAATCAAGAAATAAGTTTGATTGTCCATCTTTTTGATGTAATAGTAAGGCATCCTTCAAATAATTAAAAGAGGAACAATTGGATGTTCAACTTAGACCTATATGACACTGTCGAACGATAGAAATACTCTAACAATCCGCTTTTGTCATATATTTCATACATCATACCAGATAGATATCATATTCATGGAATATGATTCCATTTCAAGATGACCTTGGTCGTAAAATGGTAGACATGCGAGCCTCAAAAAATCTTGTGCTAAAAAGTGTGGCTGTTTAGGTCCTCTTCAAGTTATAAAGTTGAGAATCTCCATTGGAAAGGATAAGTTGGTAGTGGATCAAGAAATCTTGGCGATCTTCTCTATCTAATGAATGAGACTCCAAACTTTGAAATTGTCTGTCCTACACCCCCCCAGTATATGCTTCAACAGTAATTAAATAGTGGTAGATTAATACAATATTAACCTCTGGTAAAATGCACACCCATAACCTAGTACATAAAGTACATTTCATAGTTTGATTTTGGGATTAACAACTTACCATGCATTCAACTATCAAGTTGGGCGAATCCAGTAGTAGAGTCTTGTTGGCTTTCCAACTTTCCTTTACCTTTTAGAGACTACCGAAAGAGAATGAATAACTAAATAGGATGAATCGACTCGTGATTTGCTTTCAAACAAAACAATTAGAATTAGGCTTGTAGAATTGGAATGTGTGTTATCCATATAGGAGTTCTTTAAAAGAAGAACCTAACATGAAGATAGAGCCTATTTGTTTCATTTAGTTAAATCAATCGTTCATTATTGTAATAGATAACAAAATCATTTCATTCGACATGCGTATTTTTTCATTTTACTTTCCAATGGACACCTACTTTAGATAACATAATAAGGTTAGGATTAGTAAAATCGAAAACAAATGGATAGGATAAATTCAAATTGGATTAAGATTACTTCTCCATATAGAGCAATTGTGTAGTTAAATTAGTCCAAATGTGAATAGTGAACAAAGTTAAATATTTTGAAAGAAAAGTATTCAAATATAATTTTTATTGCCATTTATGTGTTGTGTTGTGTGTCAAATTTCCAGCTTATTTGGATATGTCAGACAAAAACATTGAAAAGATTGGCTATCTAATGAATATGAATGAAGTAAATATGTATTTATGTAAATTTGTTGCAATTAAAGTCTCACCAACTATACACCTTTCTCCACACACAATAAAAAAAAAAAAAAAATCCATCTATTATACATATACATATTAGAAAAAAATAATTGACATTTTCAAATGTAGTAAAATAGACCCGATAGAGTAATTTGAAATTTATTATATTTCGTAAATATTTCAACAAAATTCCAGCAATTTTGTCTTTTACAATAATTTTTCAAAAATGATTTACGTATTTAGTTTATCAATTTTAAAAACTATTTAATAACTTATTAAACTTTTATTTAATTACAATTTATGCTAAACTTTCAATTATTTGTCGGGTACGTCTGTAAATTTTAAAAAAGAAAATTTAAAAAATGACCTATTAAATATAAAATTAAAAAATTCAACACCCATCAAATATAAAATTATAAGTAAGAGGTTGTTTGGTCCACAAAATTTAGTGACTTGAGGTAAACAATTCGACTCCACCAATAAGTGTAACACATTTAACCATTATCAAAAATTTAATTGATCTAATTCAATGAACCAAATACATTCTCAAGAACTTATCAATAATTTTAAGGACGTAAATACGTATCAAACATTTTTTAAAAGTTTTAAGAACTTAATTCTATCATATTTTTTTTTAAAAGTCAAGGTGGGTTTGATGAATTGATAACTTTAGAAAGAATTTTGTATTAAAAAGAGTATAAAGGCTTGAAATGTGTGGAATAGTTGAACCAAATCATTCACTTTCCCATTGTTAATTGCTCATTAATCTAAGTCTTAAAGACACACTGTTCAAAAAAGAAAAAAAAGTTAACATCTTTACACAAACAATCATCCAAATTATTATGGTTTGATTTTTTTAAGTTGACCCTTTCTCATAAAACTAACAACCAAATTGTAATTTTCAATAAGCTTTGAGAAATTGATGAAATAAGATTAAGATAATGTTTAATTTTGATATTCCAATTTGAAAAAATCATTCTTTTTTCCTTTTTCTAATCTGCAAATTGGAGAAAAAATTTCAAAAAATAAGTCAAAAGTATGTACCGAATCGGTAGAATTTACAACAAATACATCACTGCTCCACCATTTTTGACCTTCAAAATTTGTCACAGAGAGCGTCCTTTTCCCTCCAATCTCTCTCTCTCTCTTCTGGGTTCTTTGTTTTCTCGATGAAGTGCTCGGCGCCGTTCTTCGAACTCGGAATTCTCTCTCTGTAATCATCTCATACTCTTCACTAATGCAACCCCATGAATTATTTTCCACTTCCCAACTGTTTGATTACTCCCAATCTTCAATAAATGTAATGGGGTTGCTCTAATTTCTCTAATTTCTTCTTCTTCAGATCTGCAGGTCACTTGGGTTGAGCTTAATTTCCTTGACCTTTCGAAGATTACTCTCAGAGGGTGAAATTCTTCTGGGTTTTTCATTGATTCCCAGATCTGTTTCTGTTTGAATTAAAGAGGAGCAATGGTTGCAGAGCCTTGGATTGTGAAAATGGGGAACCAGGTTAGTGCCAATCTCAAACACGCCCTTCTTGAACCTTCTAAGAACAAGAACTCTAGAAAACCAGAAATCGGTGGCAATAATAAGCAAACAATCGGTATTCTCTCTTTTGAAGTTGCTAATGTAATGTCCAAAACGATTTACCTTCATAAATCCTTGTCTCATACTGCCATTACGAAGCTCAAGAACGAGATCTTGAGCTCCGAGGGAGTTAAAAACCTAGTCTCCTCTGATGAGGTTCGTCTTCTTGAGCTTGTGGTTGCTGAGAAGATTGAGGATTTAAATAGAGTGGCTACTGTGGTTTCTAGGCTTGGGAAGAAGTGTTCTCAACCTGCGCTTCAGGGGTTTCAACATGTGTATTTGGATATCATTAATGGAGTTATAAATGTGAAGGAATTGGGGTTTTTAGTGAAGGATATGGAGGGGATGATGAGAAAAATGGAGAGGTATGTGAATGCTACTGCAAATTTGTACACTGAAATGGAGGTTTTGAATGAATTGGAACAAGCTGCAAAGAAGTTTCAGAACAATCAGCATGAAGAGAGCAGAAAGGCTTATGAGCAGAAACTTATATGGCAGAAGCAAGATGTGGGGCATCTCAAGGATATTTCTCTTTGGAACCAAACGTATGATAAGGTTGTTGAACTGCTGGCGAGAACTGTTTGTACAGTTTATGCGAGGATTCATTTAGTATTTGGGGACCCTTTTCTGAAAAAGGATGTGAATGAAAATGGCTCAAGTAATGATGTGAATCATCATGTTCAGATTGGTGCAGAGTCGTTGCAATCGAAACATGTGTCTGTCGAGAGAGGCCCTGGAGCAAGACGAGGGTCGAGTTTTAAGTCCCAAATTAGCTCAAGGAGAGGAGAGGTTCCATTGTTTACACCTGATGACTTCAATTTCCCTTGTGGAACAAATCCCGGGAGGCTTCTCATGGATTGCCTTAGTTTAAGTAGTTCAGTTTCTAAGTTGGATGATGAGGATGAGGACAGTTATGTTGACCGTGACGACCGAAGCTGCCAAACCTCCGGTCGTAGCATTAGGAACAGTGGCTCCAGCCAATTCAGTTCGTTCAGTCAGGTGCAGTTCTCTTTTCCATTTGGGGTGGATCAAAGACAATCAAAAAGTGTGATGTCTAACAGTGGAGGAAATGTCGGCTTCAAGAGTAGGTTATCTGTCTATGCACCGGTTTCAACCATTGGAGGCTCTGCACTTGCTTTGCATTATGCAAATATCATCATTGTCATAGAAAAGTTACTTCGTTATCCTCATTTAGTTGGCGAAGAAGCTCGAGACGATTTGTATCAGATGCTACCAACAAGTTTAAGATCATCCCTCAAAACACATTTGAAGTCTTATGTTAAGAACCTGGCCATATATGATGCTCCTCTTGCCCATGATTGGAAAGAGACTCTCGATGGGATCTTGAGCTGGCTTGCTCCATTGGCACACAACATGATTAGATGGCAAAGCGAGCGTAATTTCGAACAACATCAGATTGTGACTCGGACAAACGTATTGCTGATCCAAACCTTGTATTTTGCTGATCGAAAGAAGACTGAGGAAGCCATATGCGAGCTTCTTGTTGGGTTGAATTACATTTGCCGCTATGAGCATCAGCAAAATGCATTGCTGGATTGTGCAAGTAGTTTCGACTTTGAAGATTGTATGGAGTGGCAGTTGCAATGTAAAGATTCGTATCTTACTTGAAGTCGATGGTACAACCTACCGCCGTAGACATTTTCTTTTCCTTATTACACAGCGCATTTAGAGGAATGATAGTTCAATAGAATTGTGAATACTGAGCAGCTTTAGCACACTGAAAGACATGATTGATGGGGACATCAATTCGTCACTGTTTGCTGTTGAGAGGTATGAATGTTCAATCCAAATTACTCAATTGCATCCTTAACGAAATGAAACATTGCGATTGAGTACTTTAGTTTCATTTGGTGGATTGAGTACTTTAGTTTCAAAACATTGCGATTTTTCATCTTTCTTCTTGACATACATCCGGTCGGCCATGTTGTTTAAAGCTTGCACAGGCTATATGTTACCAACTTGTGGCTGGTCGTTGATATATTCATGTATGCTCATTATCTCCATGGAGAACCTGATCTTCGTAGGGAATCCCCACCCCAATCTCTTGAAGATTGAGAATAAAATGAGGGGTGGGTGTAGGGATGAGGAAGCTACCGTCATCCCCCAGCCTGTTCCATGGACATGCATTGATCTGATGTCTTATTGATCACTTCCAAATTCAAACACATAGCATTGCATTCATAGTCATAAGCAATGTAGTAAAAACTTCAGTTCATGTTGCTGTTATTCCAGTCTATTAACTGTCTAGATGTTGCATTTCTAAGTCTGTTACATTGATTATTGTTCTTGGAACAGCTTTTTGTTTGGTCATGAAGTTGTAGAAGAGTATCATCTATTGAAAAGCTACAGGGTTTTTTCTTTTCAGGTGGAAAATTTCTGTTTTGCTCCATTAAGCAATGAGACTGAATCTTTCAAATGAAGATGGAAAAAGGGAATTTGGTGCTCAAAACTCCAGATCCCCAACTTGAACATTCATGCTTATACATCATACAGTTAGTAGCTATGGTCTCCCCAATTCTGCCCTGTCCCACGATTTCGTTTTTCGTTTTCTGGTGGTTGTAATTTAAATATAAAACAGTAGTTTGATGTATTTAAATCACAACCATGTCAACATCATGCCAAATCAATGGATGAAATGAAATATACTTCTTACAGGATATTGTTACACTATATTAGCTACTGAAATATGTAGTTAGTTATAAATCTATTTACATTCAGCATGTTTATATATTGATATCAGATTTCAATTTTTTAGCAGAGAAGGATGTATTTTGAATGAAGAGTAAGGAAATAAAAAATGGTCCAAAGTTTCCTTAAAGTTAGAAGTAATGAATGTGGTGGCTTCACAGAAGTGTGCAGCCATAATGGGATGGTTATGAAGTTGCATTCATGGTGGCCTTAAATATCATTTGCCCATGTAGTTGGGTGCTCATAATGTGTTGCCATGTGCAACTTTAATTCATCAAATCTGTTGTCACATTATAAATTTGTCTTCAATACCACACTATAACAAAAAGAAAAAATAAATAAAATTTTTTTTGTAATGATTTAGGTTGTGTTTGGAATTTATTTTGAAAAAAATTCAAAATGACTTTTGATGTGTATTTTAAATACTTTTTTATAAAAATGATTTTTTTAAAAATAAACATTTTTTTCTTAAGTCAATCCAAACCATCTTTAATCTTTATGGAAATATGGCCATTAAATTTTTGTGAGAAAATATACTAAATTTTAAAAAAAAATTAAAACTAATAATTAAATAACTACTCTGTTTTATTATTATCTACCAATGATTTCAAAACTCATGACAAGTTTTTGAAAACTAAAAATAAAAAAAAAAAGTTTTTGAAATCTCTTTATTTTTAAAATTTGATAAAGAATTCAAATGTCGTAGTTTTAAAACATGTTTTTGCTTTTGGACTTTAACTAAGAATCTGTAGATATGACAATCAAATATAGACAAGAGAATTAGCCGGTAACAAAATTTAGATTCAGTTTTCGAAGTCTATTATTGATAGAGTCTCTATCACTAATATTTGTTTCTATATTAGCATCTATTTAAAAATATTGGTTATACACTTAATTATCAATGTGCTATCTTTAAATATAGCAAAATTAACCAAAATATTTATAACATATAGCAAAAAAATTATAGTCTATCTACGATGGACTATGATAGTCCAACAGTCAAAGATAGTAGTATACATCGATAGATTGTGATATTTAGTTATTTCTGTAAATATTTTCGGAAGTCTTATTATTGAAAAAAAAATTCTATTATTAATCCTAATAGGACCTACTAAATGGCATATTGGGCTACATCTCATTTTGGGCCCATATAAAATGGGCTAAACCGATAACTCAGTTGGGCCTACATATCTCGGCCTAGCTTCATCCTACATTTAGTGGCCTTGGAAAGGCAGTACAGATTTCTTATTTTTTAAACCGAACAGAGTTTTCTCGCACGTTTGAATTAAATTTATAGGGTTGACATGGACGTAAGCTGATCTAAATATTCACCGATTGAACATATTGTATCCATTTGAAGCAACGAGGATATGCCCAATGTTATTAATTGAAGTGACTTTTTTTTAGCAGTAAACTGTTTTTAAAACAATTATTTTGGCATTAGGATCTTGTTGCTTTTGTCTCTTTGCTGCATGGAGCATCTTAATTTATTATTCTTTAATCATAGATCAACCAACATGATTAGGAAAAAGGATACAATAAAGCTTTGTCTTTCATAATTTCCTCTATATTTATGCATCTTAATTACCATTTGAATTTTGAGTATGATAATGAACTCTCTCTTTCAAGTTTGATTATGTTTTCTGTTTCTATGCTAATAAGGTGTACATTCTTTTTCGATGACTCAATCATAGAAACACAATAGTTAAACATGCTTAGTTTCAAACAAATTCATGTTGGGTGACCTTCTAGGATCCATGTTGGTTTGTGAGAACAATTTTCGCTCTTAGAGAAGTATTCAAGATGAGCAAGCAGAATATTGGTGAGTCGTAGAGAATAATGTGTGAACCATTGGAATTACAAATTCCAGAGCTGAGGGGTTACAATATACCTTGCATGATCGTTACGACCTCACATAGTCATTGCAATACAAGATTTGCAAGAACCGCATAGTTTTCAATTAATCATTGTTCTTATTTCGTGAGGGGTTAAAAGCATATACGTCAGTTTAGAATATATATCTTGATTTCAATCATTATATTTTGCTCACAATACCACTAGGTCAATGCCATTAGATGTATAAGAATATTAAGAAATTACATTTTGTTTACTTTTATGTTATGATTGACTAACACAATTATTCTAAAAGTGGATATCGAAGTGTACTTAATATCTAAAAATCAGAGATTCAATTTTGCACCTTGTAATTATTGTACACAAAATTAACAAAGAATGGTTGGATTAAAAAGCTTGCGTAAAGTAGTACAAGTATCTTGCATCAAATTGGCGCCTCCATTTATCCACACTACTTTACATCTTTTTTTAGATTACAAATTTAATCTCTATAATAAATAATTTTTGTTTTAATTCTATTATGATATTTAAATTTTTTTCAAATTATCTATTTTGTTTCTAAATTTTTATGTTAATTTTATTTTGGTCTCAAATTTATGGTCTTTACTTCAATTTTAATGTTATTTATATAATGTATGGATTCAATTATGTTCAAAGGACTATTAATAAATATTTTGAGAAGATCAAAACAAACATTTTGAAAGTCTAAGAAAAAGATAAACAAACTAAAAAATATAAGTACTAAAATATAAGATTAAAACGTATATATTTTTTTAATTAGAAAAATGGGTTCACTATTTTTACGTTTTTCCTTAAGTTTATTATTCTTGTTCAAATATTATATCTTATATAATTAAACTTCTTAATTAATTTGAAATATTCAAATTAATTCAAAATTAGCTTGATTCTCAATAATCCTTATTGAACTAACGAGTGGATCTTATGAACCCATAAATTGAAGCTGCAATGATACTTCATTAATTAATTATACTCTTTAATTAAATCAATCAACGTTTGTTAGCTG
This sequence comes from Cucumis cinereus, assembly GCA_037974625.1. NCBI lineage: Eukaryota > Viridiplantae > Streptophyta > Magnoliopsida > Cucurbitales > Cucurbitaceae > Cucumis > Cucumis cinereus. Next base: position 3,610,112 of record JBBPDJ010000019.1, on the reverse strand, counting down.
TTGGGTCACTCCACAAAAATCAACAGTCGCACTCTTTGCACTATAGATATATTTTTGTGTCCAATGGATATAACCAATAAACAATGCATGGATCCTTCACAAATTGCTCATAAGTACATGTCGGCCAAAATTACCGTTTTTTCTATAGTTTACATCTAACTTCTTAAATACAACTGGTCTCTCTAATGAACAACAAGTTATAGTCCTACTATAATCTAACCTCTCTCAAAACAGAGGAGGGCGTGACGATACATTGTTCAAGCTCCAAAATTAGCACTTAAGGAATCAATTTCTCTACCTACTCTAATGATAGAGAAGAAGGGAATTCCTTCTTATGTAGTTGCATTACCAATTCTCCAATAATAATATATTTATTAGGGGGGTTTTCAAAAATAGAAAAATAAAATAAAATATTTACAACCCATAGAAAAAGGTTAAAAATCGAAACAGCCCAGCCCAAAACTTATGTAAAATACCAAAAGTGCCTCTAAATTTACCTGTTATCCGATTTTTTCTACCCAGATCGGCGCATTCCTCTGCTTCAGCTTTTCTCCTCATCTATCTCCATCTATCTCCATCTAC
>JBBPDJ010000019.1:3516534-3600400 GCA_037974625.1 Cucumis cinereus | reverse complement strand
GTTCGAATCGGATGAATAAGATTGAGAGAATGAGAAAAATGGAAGAGATTAAGACAGTGATGTGTTCTGGAGGAGGACAGAAGAAGAAGAAGAAGAGGAAGAAGATGAGGAAGAAGATGAAGCTGGAAGATGAAGAAGAAGATGAAGCTGGAGAAATTGGAGAACATATGAGCTGAAGAAACCCCAATCGAAGATGAAATAATGGGCCCCTAAACCCTAAATTAGTAGGGGTAATGTTGGTATTTTTTAATTTGGAAGATATGTCTCTTTTTTTTCTTTAAGTTGTAAATATTTCCATTCTTTTTCTATTTTTGACAATTACCCTATTTATTAACCCTAAATAATATACTCATTGTCCAAGTAAGAGTTTCTAACATAAATTTATTAACTCTAAATAATATAGCTATATAATTAAATTAACGGTAATAGTTAATTGTTATTAATTAGTTAGATGATATGAAACAAACAACATTGTGGATGGTCTAGTCTCACCAAATAATTCTTGAACCCCAAAATTGGAGTCAAAATATGCGGTTACCGCACAAATTTTGTGTATAAATAACGTCATATTTTCTTTCCCAATTAATTATTTTCTTTCTCTCCCTCAATTTTTGTGAATTGTTTTCAGTTTTTCTCAATCTTTTAAACTTAATTTTATGTTCACAATAATCTGAAAAATTAATTCCTCCATTTATTTGTACAATTAGCTCCTATTTTTCTTTTCAATTTTCGCTAATCTGGCTTACTCTAATCCGTGGTGGGTCAGTCCGGTGGGGTTTCCGACCACCGCCCCTATATCAACCACCGTCGACGGCGGTGGAAGAGATCAAGATGACGAAGAAGATGAGCCAAAGGGAGGCGGTGTGGAGGTCGGAAACCGCCGATCGAGAGGGCGGCCGCCGGGATCAAAAAACAAACCAAAATCTCCAATCATCGTCACGCGCGACAGCCCTCACGCGCTTAGCACGCACGTGATCGAGATCGTCGGAGGAGCCGATGTCGCCGACAACATAAACAAATTTTGCTGCCGCCGACAACGTGGAGTTTGTGTTCTCAGTGGCAGCGGTACGGTTGTGGACGTAACTCTCCGGCAATCAGCCGCTTCCGCAGCCGTGATCCAACTTCGTGGCCGGTTCGAGATTTTATCTGTCAGTGGGGCTTTTCTTCCCGGTCGAACCCCTCCCGGTTCAACCGGGCTAACCGTATACTTGGCTGGCGGTCAGGGGCAGGTGATTGGAGGGACGGTGGTTGGCCCATTATTGGCGGGTGGGCCTATAATGTTGATAGCTGCTACCTTTGCTAATGCAACTTATGAGAGACTGCCTTTACAAGACGATCATAATTATGAAGAAAGAGAGGTTTCTCCGGCCGCCACGAGTGGCGGAGAAGTGGAGGAGCCGCCGCCGCCACCGTATCCTCGGATGGAAACTTCAATTTACGACTTGATAGCACCAAATAATAATCATGGATTTGATGGGTATGCTTGGGCTCATAACAGACAATCTCTTGTTTAATTTCTCTACTGCTACTACACATTATGCTTGAAATTTCACTTATAAATTTTGATTTTTTTATTTTAAAAAATGTTTAGGTCTATTATCTCTCTATTTTGATAGATTCATGTTATTAAATTTATATCCATGACATTTTTCATGGGTTCGACAAATCAATATTCTATTCTATTATAATAAAATCCATGTAACAATATGAAAAAGGTCAACAATAATATAAAAATAATAAATACATCGAATCGTTAAGAAACTTAAAAAATATTTATTTACTATTTTTTTAAAAAGGTTTTTATATCTTTTTTTCAAATTATCCACGGACAACAAATTTTTATTGATATTTGTTGGAATGACATATAGTCACTTTAGCCTATGACAAAAGTCAAGTCTTTACATGTGAGAGCCTCTTACTTGTCCCATGCGTTAGAAGATTGTGAGTTTATAAATAAGACTGGATTTACGGAACTTGTAAAAAGTTGTTAGAGTGGTAGTTAAGTCTCTCGTCCCACATGTGCATGCACCACTACTATTGTCCATCTAATTTAGGTATTTGGATTTAAAACTGGTGTATTAATTTCGTATTAAAAAGTTCATTTATATAAGTAACTACCTTTTCTCTTCTTAAAAACAATAGACTTTGTTTTCAAATCAACACACACAATTCATCATATTCAACATCAATCCTCTCTCATGGTTCTAGCTCATCTCTAACAAGTGTATGTTCGAGGTGGGTGTTGTGTTAACCTTAAGAAGCAACTGACTTTCATCATTCACATTAGGGTCATTCTGAAATTACATTTAAGACAATGAGGTTCAATTAATGAAATAACAATTTAGTTATGATACAGCTGTCCACGAATAACAATATGTTTAATTTTTTTTTCTTTTTTGCAAATTTGAGATCTCTACACTTTTTTAACATCAATAGTTAGAGTATAGATATATTGTTACTTTACTTATGTTCTATTATGAAATATTGATTGAACTGAATATTATTAATGATGAGTTGGATAGGAGATTAGATTATCAAAGAATGTGGTTTGAACCAAAAAGTCTCATACCGATTAGACAAGAAAGTATTATGAATATATAAAATAAGAACAACTTCTTTGATTTATGACCTAACTTTTACATAAAATCATGGTGTTTTCATGATATATAGTTAGATTTTACAAACGTGTTAGTTTTTTTTTTCTCAGAGAAACAAGATACTGACAACTTATTTGAAGAATCATGTAAATAAAACTCAAAACAAAATTTGAGTTTTTTCTCTAAAATTAGAGGTTAGTATACAGTTATCACTAATAGTATTGGTGATAGACTTGTATCAATTTCTATCACTGGTAGATACTGATAGACTTTTATTATGTTTTTGTCACTAATAGATACTGATAAACTCTTATCAGCGTCTATAGTGATAAATTTATATCAGTTTCTATCGTTGATGAAATCTGACAAAATATTCTATCAACATCTATCTAGATTGTGAAGAAACGTAGAAAATTTTGAAATTTGAAATAGTTGACCATTTTTATGGATTTAAAAAGTCCAAAAAATGACTACTTTCATTCACTATTTTATTTTTTGTGTTTGCTCTTTTTAGAAAGAATTGTAAGGAGGGAAGGAGTGAGAAGCAAAACTCAAAATAGGTTTATCCCCTCATCCCCTCATCCCCTCATCCACTTATTTCCACCTTTTAATTGAAACAATTCATTAGTCAACAATTAATGGAATAAAAATAACACCAACTTTTGAGAAACAACTGAGGAAAAGCACTTAACCACAAAAAAGAAAAAGACGAAAAAACTTGACCAACCACCTTCTTCAAAGAAGAAGAAGAACTATAACAAGAAAAACGTACACCAAATTATCGGACGAGCAAGGCGATGAACAACCTTATTTCACGTTCTAAAAACTAGGGTGATACATTTTTAAATATAACAAAATGAATCAAAATACTTACAAAATATAGCAAAATTTCAATGCTATCACTGATAGATACTGGGATTTTTATCAATCTCTATTAGTGATATTGATAAACGCTGATAGAAGTCTAGCTATCATTTGTCTATCATTGATAGAATCTGAAATTTTGTTATGTTTTGTAAATATTTCTTATAGTTTTGTCATTTATAATAATTCTTCCATCTAGAATCATCAAACACAACTAAGGCCAGCTAGAAAGAAAAATAACACACCCTATCCATATCAAACAACTCCAATTGACAAGATTAATATACAATCATATTCTACCAACAAATTCAATTTTATCTTTTATCATAGTATGTTTTTTAGAAGGGAAAACAAATCAACTTCAAAGAAGCCCCTATAACTCCTTAGGCTTTTCTATCATACATGCAAACAAATCATAATGAATCAAAGTGTCATAAAATCAACTTACAAAGAAATGCCATTGATTAAGTTAAAAGGGGGTGTCTCTTCTTTCCCTAGTTGCAGCCCTCCATAATTATATTAGTTACTATTGACACAATTTCACAACTTTTCTTCAACTTGTTTTGAAGTGCCTTCAAACTAAACTACAAAACATCATCATTAATAATTCAAATAAAACTATTGGCTTGTGATGGGATCTCAAAAGATGTATTAGCTAGTCATTTTGAACACCTATTTCCATGCCACATGCATTATTCTTCAAGGTCATTTGATGTATATCACGTTCACAAGTGACAACGAAGAGAGTAGAAATATTGATATAATTAAACCTAGGAAAAATTATCTTTTTAGTCTCAAATTCGAAGAATATGTGCAGATATCGCAATGCAATGGATTAGGTTAAATACTAAAATACCCTCAATGAAAAGTTATGGGGATTTGTCTTACTCAAAAAAGAAAGAGTTGTTTGTCCCCCTTCTTTATCAAAGTTAAAGACAAATAGAACCTCAAGTTGAAAGTCATGTTGTAGAGTGGAGCCATATATTTGAGGTGTCTTGTGACAACAAAATGGACAAAGACCCTTAATTTCTGACGCAAAGAAGAAAAACGACACAAGCAAGAGAAAAAAGGTCTTATATATTTTTAGGGCAAATTGATACATACATTGACTTCCATCTCCATTAAAAAAGTAATTGAGATTTTCAAAACTCTCTAACTAATCCATAAAATTGATTCTTAAATTAAGGAAAGTTCATCATTGATTTATGTTACTAAATGCGCAAAACGTCAGTACTATCAACTTCAAGTTAAAATTTTGATTTTTTTAAATCACTAATTTTAAATTGATGGGTGTGAAGGCAGATTTAATTATATATCATCTAACAAACTTAACTTAAAATTAAACTTAACTTAATGATAATTGATTTTATTTTTCCTATAGATTGAAGGTTCGAGCTACCATCATTATAGTTGTTATACTAAAAGAAAATATAACATAACTGACATGTATTCTCTTCCTTTAGATCAAAGATAAGATATCAATTATCATTTCAAAGGTTAATTGTTCAAATTTTCAACCCACACAAGTTTTGATTATAAACAAAATGAGAGAATAAAAATGATATTTAGTACATATATTTGGCTAAATTATAAAAAATACATTCATCTTTGTTGTTTGTATTATTTAAAAAGTTACAATATTAGCCTTGACATTTAACTTAGAACATTGGAAAAAAAAACTTGAAACATCACACTAAATTTGAACCAAAAATAGTATGACACTCGTAATATAAAAGAAAATTTTGAACAAACAGTACTTTTAAAACCTTGATGAAAGACCAAAGTTAATATTAATAATAAGTCCAAGTTGTAGGGTATCTTTTACAGTTTTAGTCTACATATACTTAACACAAGTAAAATTCTAATTTCATGATTATTCTCGTTTGAAAACATAAATGGAAAGAAAGGGCCCTCAATAAGATTGATGGAGAAGCCATTACATGAACTTGGAATCTTCTTCTTCTTCTTCTTCTTCTTCTTCCCTATTTGGTGTATGAAAAAGCCATTAATTTTCACTTTGAATGATTGATTAAGTTGATGAAAGAAAAAGAATCCACCAAATCCTCCCATTGCCCATTTTTGTTATTGAAAGCACCACTCACAAATTTAACTCTTTGAATTAATTCATTCATTCAAGTGGGGAATTAGAGAGGAGCTTTTGGCCATTGATGGGACACCATATGGAAGTAACAATGCCAACTTGAGGAAGAAGATAAAGGGGAAACTATATGGAAGATTGGGTTAATTAATTAAAGTAAACCCTAGAATGTGGTTTGATGTCCCAAGTGCAATGTATCAAAATTTCTCTTTAATCATTAACCCTAAACTATTCCCAAAATACCATTCTAATCTATAATTAGGTATATTGTTTATTTGAATTAACTATCTAACTCTATCTATATATACCCTTTTAATTTTATAACACAATTTGTTATTTAAGAGAGAGAAAGAAGAAGCACATTGGACGTTGAAAAATCAACTTAAAATTGCCGACATTGCAACCGACACGTGTCTCAGAAATGGTTTCCCTACTACTTTGTCGTTTCTTAAGCTCTCCGTCAAACACGCTTCTTTTAAAAAGAAAATTAAATTAAAAATTTAAAACATTTGCACCAGCCGGGAATCGAACCCGGGTCTGTACCGTGGCAGGGTACTATTCTACCACTAGACCACTGGTGCTACTTGTTGGTACTTAATTTACCAAATTAATTTAACACTAATTTATTACATCAACTAATCTTAATAGTATCAATGATTTTGAAATATGACCTTAACAAATGGTTTATATTGATTTTACTTATCATAATTTAAATGTTTAAATAAAACAATTAATACGTCTCAGATAATAGTTTCGTAGAAACTCTAAATAAAGGTGTAAATTGAATTATATATGTTTAGAGTTTTTATTGGATGCATAAGTCTAAATTTAGAGAGATGAATTAATATTTTATTCGTATACGAATAAATAGTAGTAAACCATAGAGATATGAAGCTGCAAAATGCACATTTATTGAATATTAGTTGTTTCAACTAACGAAATTTTACAATGAAACCCAAGTTTTTTTTTTTTACCAAATTTTGATGCTGCTCTAATCAAGATATCAACTCAACTTGTACGTAGCATTGTAAATAAATGGCAACCAACTCCATAATTCAATGTATAATTGTGTTGTGACAAAGCTGGTTCTGAGACATCGTTGTGGTTGTGATGCAAAGCAAAGGGATGAAGAGGAACTTGAGTGGAAGACTGTTGTTGACATGAAGGATCGAATAGAAGAAGAGGTTGAGTAGTTGTGAGGAAGAAGATGAAGGGAGAACCCATCTTGAATAAGAATTATTGGAGATTCTTTTCCAAATTGGGTCTGCCCCTTTATTTTCTCAATCTTTAAATGGGGATGCCAACCCAAATAACAAAATGTACATTGATTGAATAATGTTAGAGATGAAATAATATATACATCAATGTTCAACCTTTTAATCTTTAAATTCAAGAGGATTTTTATAATAAAATAAGAGTGCTATTTGAACTTTCTTTCATTTTAAAAGTTTTAGTGCTAATTAAATTATCATATTTACTTAATTATGTATTGAATTGTATTATAAGTACTTCATTTTTGCCATATTTTGTTTGGATGGCCCTTTCATGGTTTTTTTATGATTGATGACCCACGTCTCACAGTATGAAATCTAGCATTTCGTAACGTGATAAACATGATGACTATCACATATGAAATGCATTTGGGATAATCATGGATCTATTGTAACCCTAACTCAATGGTCATGTCTATCGTGATTCTTATTTTTCTCATACTTTGTTGTGCTTTCACCGTGAATATTGCACTTCACTGGAGGAAAATAAGGATAGTAACCTAGCACACCCCTAACACGATGACCATGCCTAGCTATCACGATTCTTATCTTTCTCACACTTTGTTGTGCTTTCACTGTGATATTGCATTTGAGTGGAGAAAAATAACAATTGTGATAAACATGATGACTATCACATATGAATTGCGATAGACATGACCATGTATCCCTAACACGATACGAAATCAGGAAGGAGCTCGTGAAAGGGCGATCATCCTTACTCACAAAAAAAAAATATTAAACATTTATAATAAAGAGGGAAAGATATTAAACATTATAATAAAGAGGGAAAGATATTAAACATTATAATAAAGAGGGAAAGAGAGGCTGTATGGTGTGTAGTTATGTACTAGTCTATGTTTAGGGTGAAAATTAGTATAGTTTGGGTTATAATAGTCTATGTATGGTGTGTAGACTATTTTGGTTTGAGTAAAAAATATTAAACATTTATAATAAAGAGGGAAAGAGAGGATGAGTATGAAACAATAAATATAGTAATAAATAGTAATAATTGTAACAAAAATGGATTTTGGAATGGCAATACTATAGTTAATTGTAGGTTATAATAGTTAGAAATGTCAACTATTATAATTGGAGTCACTAAAAAATGCAACATGTTATAAGATTAGCCCTCTGTATTCATTTGAAGTTGGGTCCCAAACGCCTCTTTAAGGTCATATCATCATTCAAATACAGAACATTTCAATTTAAATGTGTTTTTTGATATCTTCAAATGAATAAGTAAATAACACATATTGCAGAACTAATATGTATCAATTATAAATTATTCTAAACAAAACGTATACGAATCTAATACGTTATTTTAAAACTTTTGTAAATAAATTTGGGTTCATAATTCTCACTAACTCACGTCCGAGTCATTCATCTACTCGTTTGATAAACAACGAAGAACAAATAATAAAACAAAACTATATGATACCATTGACGTATGCTCTCCACGTATTTGAAAGGATACGATGAAAATTTAACTTTTAAGTCATGATCTCAGGTAAATTGAGAATTCAAAGATCCATTTGATACAAAATCAAAGAGTTTAAATACTTATTAGAGACCTTTTTAAAAATTGAATGACTTAGTGTGTACAAAAACTTGAAAGCTCATCAATCCTATTTTAAACACTCTTGAAACTAATTAAGGTTTAAAGGATAAAATGACAATCACTTGGGAAAAAGCATTTTAGTTCTCAGGTTGATTTTGTAGCTTTGAATTCACTGTGAGAACTAAAATGTATATATAAATGTTCATATTTGAATTCCTAATCTTTGAATCTAATCATTTTAATTCCTGTTTGAAAGTAATTTTGAAATAATTAAAATTACTTGTATCATATTCAAAATCACAATGAAACACAATCTTTATTCACTCAAAATCGTTTTAGGTTATACTTTTAAATGTAATTTTCATCCTATCATAGATTTGGATACTTTTACAAAGTACTCCCAAACGTATACACACATACTAGCTATATATAATATTTTCTAAAAATAATTTAAATGTTCCATACATCATCTTTTTTTTTTTTACATTGAACTAGTCTAGTTTCTGAATTGTGAGCATAGTTTAATAGTAATTTACGACATGCACTCATTTTTTTTAGGTCGGAGGTTATGAAACTATAAGCCGAAATTAAGCATCCATACTCAAATTTCATTTGATTTTCCAACCTAATAAATTTAAAAAAAAATTATCCAAAACCATGTTTAGAAATCCATATCCCTATTGAAGAAGTATGGCTAAAGGAAATCTCTTTTTTTCCCCTATATCACAATTTCTTGATCAAAAGCATGAATACATTATGGAAAGAGAGATATTTAAATTATGGATTTGTTAGAATTAACCAAATTATGATGCATTAACAGTACAAAGAATGACTAAAAAATAAATATTAATTCTGTATTAGTTAACTGTCCAATAAAAAAATCTACAAAATACAAAGAACACACCCAAAGCAATGAAAGATAATCTATATCATCATAACCTTTTACTCAATTAAAGACCTCTTAATGAAGAAACTCAAATTACCCTAAACCAAAAAAGTCAGCTTTGATCCATATAAAGATTAAAGAGAAAATCCATACCCCCAAAGACATATTTTAGAGTTTGATTATTCAGTAACGTTCATATAAGCATAGAGATTCAAACCTCTGATATGTGTTGGCCGTCAAGAACATATGCTTAATCAGTAGTTAAGCATGAGTCGATTACAGATGATGATGACCAAGTCGAAGCTCCAAATCGACACCATCCCCATTATTCCAAAGTCGCCTCCTCCCGTTTGTCGGTCCAATTTGTAAGCTCAAATCTGACCCCCAAGGGTTCATATTAAAATCTCCATGTAGGTTAGAAGTTGATGCTTGATAATTCACTTGTGACTTACCCAAAAGAGGCCCAAAATAGGGAATATTGATGAAAGTGGATGGACCAATGATTTGATTGCTTTGCAGTGAAGAAGAAGAAGAAGAAGAAGAAGGAGAAAAAGAGGTTGTTTTTGGAGGTTTATTTGGTCTGTCTTTTCTATGAATATTCATATGGCCCCCAAGAGCTTGAGCGTTGGTGAATCCACGTTTGCAAAAAATACACTCATATGAACGTTTAATAATAATATTGTTGAAATTATCTGAATAATTATGATGATGATGTTGGTGATGATCTTCCTTCATTATTGCTTCTGATTGTTCTAATTGATCATCAATTGAACTCTCTGAGCAGCTGCTGCTTCCTAGTTTTTGATCTGAATCCATCAAGAAATCAAGTGTTTATTTGAAGAGAGAAAGAGATAGGTCATGGAAATGGATAGGAATTGAAAAAACTAGGGTTTTTATGAAGATGGAGGGGAAAAGGAAGTTGCAAAGAAATTGTGTTATGCAAACATTATTAAATATATCATAAATCCATCTTCCCAACATTGGTATCTAATTAATGATTTTAAATTAATTTCATGACATATTTTTTACATTTTTATATGTATCAGATTATTCTAGGATGTATCATAGAAAAGTTAGAATATGTATCAACAAAAATTAATTATTATTAGAAATTTAAACTTGTTTTAAATAATGAAATGCTTATAGTTTGTAAATTTAATTTTTTTTAATTGTTTATATTTATATAATTGAAAAATACTTCACCTACCTACATTTTATGTAATTATCAAATTATAGTTTGCCGTCACTTGACAAACTCTTCTTACTTCTATATAAAAGATATATGCATAATTCAAGTGACATTAACCATGACCAAAAGTGAACTTGGTTCGATAATATTGACATGATTTTTTTCATGTTTAGAAGTCGGAGATCAATCGATTTGCCATCCCGATATATTTAAAATAATAATGATGATAATAGTAGTAAATTAGAGGAGAGAAATGAAGAAAATGAGAAGAGTATTTTGGCTTTTAGTTAATAGAAGTTTAGTGAATGCCGGCTTTAGAATGATGTGTATGGAAATGACATGTGTGTGTTTGTGATGTGAATTCAACTGCTCAAGTTGCTTTCGGCTGTGTGTCATTTGGATTGCTTTCTCAATCTACTCTTTCTTTCAAAAAAAAAAAAAAAAAAAAATTTCAAACACACTAAGGGCCGTTGTTTTAGAGAGCTAAAATGTAATAAGAATTACTGGTAAGATGAGTATTGAAAAGCATGAGTAACCGAAGAGTTCAACTGTCGGAACGAAATAAGTTTAATATAACATATTGGTCCAAAACGTTCGATCCAAACATGAGTTTTTTTTTTTTATTACATTACATAACAAGTCTATTCTATTATGGGTCACCAAACATCCCTAACAATTTTGTAGAAAAAAAAAGTTAAAAAAGAAATTAGAAAGTATCTTCTTTATCATCCAAATTTGTATCATTAGCCAATATTTCAAATAATAATGTGAAGTAGTAGTTAAGTATGTATACCTTTTTGTTCTTGTTTTTTTTAGGGTTTAGTATAATAAAGTTTAAGGTAATATATATATATATATATTTGAATGGGTATTGATGTGTGGTGGTTGTAATTTAATTGTTGACAAAGTCATTGTCTTTCTAAAATATAATTCTTCATTGTCCATGCAAAAACCTCCAACAACAACAGACACTTCTTCAATTCTTATATTGATTTCTTGTGACAAATGGAACCAATTCTTTTTATTTCTAAAATTTTATTTTTTTAATATTGTTTTTATAATAAAATAACATTCTTATATTTGAAATTTCAAACTAACTCGTTTGAAAATATGTTTGTTTGTTTTTTCTTTTTTCTTTTTTCTTTTTCCTTTATTTTATAGTTCAAATATATTGTTGCTCAAATTTAATTTTCAATATTATTTTTCACCAAATTCATTCGTTTTTAAATGAAGTCGACTCAATTACAATATTATGTAAATGTCATAATTGTAAATTAAAATATTAAAGTGAAGTTAAATTAACATCTTAGTTAAAAAACACACAATATTAATTTGGAGAAGTTTAGATAGAACCAAAGCTATTGACACTGTAAATAGCACAATTTAAAAGCAAGATAAAGAATAACACAAAGAACTTGTCAACCCAATTCGATATAACCACACCTACACCTAGGGGGCTATGTGTCAAATTAAGAACGATAATCCACTAAGTAGCAAGAGTTTGCTAAGTAGTACATAACTTATCAAAAGATAAACTATCTTGTATTACACAAATCTCACTAGATAAGACAAAATAAGTTTCAGGCTCCCCTAAAACTATGAATGCACGATTTATCTTTAATTTTAAAATTCAAGCTCCCCTGAATATCAACTCTCAAGATATCTTTAAGAGTTAAGCTCTCCCTAACTTGCATCACTTTTGTTAGCAATGTTCTTCACAAAGTTAGTAACGGGTAGTTCAACTACATGTGCATAGTCATTCTTTTTGCGATATAACTTACAGAATAATCAACATATGAATTTTTAAGCTACCTTAGTAAAACTAATGCGGCTCACAATCTATTCGGTGATATTTTTCGAAGAGCAAAGTGATATATTTATATCACTATCACATAAGAAAGAAAATCAAACACAACCAAGCCAAATCAACTATATAAAAAAAAGTCCACAGAAAGTCCAAAAAAGAAAAATATCTCACGAGCAAAATAGACAAGAATAAAAGAAATTTTCTAGCAAAAAAGAAAAAAAAAACTCTAACATTAGTGAACAAAATTTATATATATTAAATTTTGACTTCATTCAAATGTACTAAAAGTTAAAAATAATATGTAAAGTTGGAAAATTTTAAATTTTAAAATTTAATTATTTTAATATATAGTTTACTTTTGTAAATAGGGACGATGAAGAGAGATGTAATAGTGCATTATGATGACTTTGGCTAGTGTATGGGTAAGGTTGAGGCTTGGGACTTTGACCTAGAGCAGAGGACAAGTCTACTAGAGTCGCATGTGAAGGAAAATACACGTTCGAACAACATGTATGGCCAAATGAAGATCTCACCTGATTTGTTAGGATCATACCACAATGCCTACAAAGAAAGTGGGGTTAGCATTGACAAATTTATATAGGATTTCAAACGAAGCTGATCTTTTGAGCCAAATAACTTTGGAGGTATCATATAGATTTGAAAGTCTACAGAGGTGCTTCATTGATCCAAAATATGAGATGGTGACTCATCATACTATTCCAACTAATAGTAAGCCCATTGGTTTCATTTATCCCTAAATTGCACACCAAATATTCAAAAGATTTATTGAAAGGGGGGCTCAAACTCAAATGGTAGTACTACTTTCCTTCCTGGTATCATGATTTCTATGTGACATACAATGTAGCAAAATTCTTGAACCCAACACAGTATACGTGGAGTTTAAATTATAGATCGAATACACGATTTGGGACAAACCACGTATCGAGCCTACAGTTCATTTTAAGTAAGCATGGATTTGGTATACGTTTTCTCCCATTTCTATTTTTTTTTTTTTTTATTACTTCTTAAAATAATATTATTTTAAAGACATTCCAACGATAATGTGTTTGAAAATCTAATTTCATCTAATTTCTTGTAAAACCAATTTAAAGAAATGTAAAAGCGTGGTAAATGACAAATTTACCATCTCTGCAAGGAGCCAACAGCTTCAATAAACAATGTTCTCAAATGCATAAGTATTTCTTGATTTTGTCATTTTGCCAAATGTATGTATGTGTATATATGTGTATATATGTGTATATATTTATTTATTTATTGCTAGACTTTTCAACCCTTGAGATAACGATATTATAAGTATTGCTATCAAGAGTTTAGCTCAATTCGCACCTGTATGTACATGAGAACCAAGAGGTCTTCAAATTCTCACCCTGTTTGTATTTGGTAGCGATTTTATTTCTATACTTTCAAATTTATTACAATTTAGTTCATGAACTCTAACGAGCAACAATTTAGTCCATATATTTTATGTTTTTGTTTATATATAGACTATAAAAATAAGTTATTACGTAAATAAACACAAAAGTTACATAAATATGGCACAATCCAAAGGATACAATGATGTATAGGTAATTAAATTAATGAAGGAGAGGCCAAATTTGGAGAGAGGAAATAGAAAGGGTTTAGGGTGAGAAGTTGGCTATAAATTTTGAGCATAAAAAACCCAAATCCATAAAAGCAAAGAAAGGAAAGAATGATACCTAATTGAAACCCAAGATTATTGGGAATATGCAAAAACATGGGATTTTGGTTAAGGAAACATAGGTAATTAGGCTGCCATGTATGCATTCAATGTCATTTTCAAATGCCAATGTCTTGTCTCTCTTGTCATGCAATTACAATTAACACAAATAGATATCAAATAATGGCGTCCAATACAAACCCTAAGTACTTCTTCCCACAAATTCTATATATATATATATATATATAAAGTTTATCTCTTTGATTTTAAATTAAATTCTTTTTATGTTCTCTAGGTTGAGAGTCATGTTAAATAGTATGAATAGTATAAAGTTTGCAGAGAATGTTCTTTTAATTGAGATTAGACCGAGTGAATTATGTTATGTGATAGTAACAAAATTTGATTTCTGTAATTCATGATCTTTTTTTCGAGTTTGGAGTTTTTCATGTAAATTAATTTTGTGTTTTCTAGTTTTATGTTTTTCTTTTAATTTTATTTTTCTTATCTATGGGTAAATAGATTTGATCAGTGAAATGATAGACGATAATATAGTTATAACATATATTCTTTTTCTAAATGAGTTTTTGAGTTTTTTTAAGCAAATTTTGTAGAACTTTAGATTTCCTTTATTTGGTTATTTATTTTTAGATTTTGAAAAATAAGCTTTTACATACCCTATTTTTTTCTTTCTATAGATTTCCTTGTTTAATTTGTTAATCTGCTTTTTAGGTGGCTCCAAATTTCAAGTTATTTTTTAAAAAAAAATTATTTCAAAAAAAATATTATAAATTTATATATTTTGGATAATTACAATAGGTAGCACTTTTAGACTAATAATTAAGTATGGTAAAATAACATTTTTAAGAAAATACAAATATATCAAAATCTATTAGTTATATTATGTAACTAATATAATCCAACGTGCTATTGAGACTAGTTATGACATATACTTCTGCTACTTTATTTCGATTTAATGATTTAAAAACGTTACGACAATATGAATAGTTTTTATTTTAAAATTAGGATTCGAATAAATTATTTCTTTAGTTATTTATTTCTATAAACATTTGGCCTTGAGGTTTTTTTTTTATATATTTATTTCTTTAATAAAATGAATTAAAGTCTACATGGTTTTGATTTTAAAATATTATCTTTATTTAACTAACGAACTTAGTTTAATGACCCCTGTTGAAAACTGAATCTAAATTTTATTATATCTCCAAATTATTTTGTATTGTATTATATATTTACTCATACTTTGTACCAACCATTTATTAGGGGAAAAAATTAAACAAAATTACCATAGCGATAACAACAAAATATATTAAACACTCATTTAGGGAAAATGATCTTCATGAAGTTTATATATAGTTAGAGCCAAAATGTTAGGTAATTAAAACCCTAATCTGAGTTCCAAATCTATGTCACTTGAAGTACCAAGCAAAGCAGTCTCCTTCTTCTTCACAAACTTGTCAACCTTCTTCCAAATCTTACGCCCACCATCTGATTGATCATCTTGTTCACCATGAAAGCTTGAAAAATCATACAGTTTAAGAAACTTGATGGGTTGAGATGAGGATCCATGAAAATCATGATGATCATCCTCAGTAACCGAATCCAACGGTGGAGATCTTCGGAGCTTCGCTCGGTCTCGTCGATGAACATTCATGTGGCCACCGAGGGCTTGTGCAGATTGAAATTGCCTTTTGCAAAAACCACATGTATAAGCTCTTGAAGAAGCCCATGGAAATTCAACAATAATCTCCTTTTCTTCTTCTTCTTCTTGATTTCCTTCTCTTTTGCTGTTATGTTTGCTTGAGGCTTTAGCTTTAAGTTGTGGCTTCATTTTGGATTTGGTTATAATTCTAAGCTCTTGACCTTGTGAGCTGCTCATGGTGATGCCAAAACAATTACTCTCCATTTTAGAAAGAGATGAGATTCTTATATTGAGCAAAGTTAGGAGTGGATGCATATATAAATGTTAAGCTTTGGATATATATAGAGAAAAAGGTGTAAGAAGAGTATGCATATTTGTTAGATATATATTATTTTCTTCATAAAATGTAGATGTGATAGCTAGGGTTACACTTTCATGAGTCCAAATATAGAATATATTCAATGGAGCTATTAATATACTTGGACCCTAGTTTTTAGCCAAATAACTTCAATATTTAAATTCACGTGTAATAAATAAGATGCATAAAGGTGAGTGCAACGATATTTGGAAGAAGAGTGCATCCGGCCATTTGGACCGGAAGCTTTTAGCAGAGCCATTCGCTTTACAACCTCTTCAATCTCACTTGCAAGAAAGAGTCTAATGAGAGTCATGTTCATATCGTCTAAGATCTAAATCTACAGGTTTGAGCCATGCATCTCTTTCACTCCTCTTGAAATAATATAGTTGGAGATAAATAGAGTTTTAAAGAGATCAGAACAGTCAAAATATGACTAACCAATTTAAATCAATTCCCTAAAAAAACATTTTAAGTCAAAATGTGTAGGAAGAAGAAGGGATTGTAATTCTTTTATTTGTATTTAGTATATGGCTAAAGACTGGAATAGACTAAAATACAATCTGATTATGTACTAACAAAATATTATATGCTAAATGTTTACAGTTCACTCATCTAATTATCTTCCTCATCAGAATTGTCATATTCTTTTTCATCCTCAGAATCAGGAACTTTGAGCTTTAGAAATTCACATTCCAGCTCCAATTGGAAGTACTTTTCTTCCCCAGCACTCAATTCTGTCTCTAATCTTTTGATTTCATTACTCATTTCCAACTGTTTTTCACTCAAATAACCAACATGATTTATCAGCATCAAAACCATCTCCCTTTGTTCATCAATATTACCTAACAATGAAGTCAACATTTTCACTAAACTTTCTTGATCAACAATCTTCTTCTTCTTCTTCTTGCTTGATTCACTACCACCACTCATCAAATCTCTCTCTATTCTTTTAAGTAAAGATGACATATCATCAACTTTCTTGCTGCTTTCTTCTTCGTCTTCTTCTTCTGATTCTTCGTCCTCTTCTTCTTCTTCTTGTTTAGGTTGTCTTATGATTTCACCACCAAATCTAACTCTTTTCCCTACCGACTCCACATCAGGTTCAAGTTCAAACAAAAAATTATTATAATCCCATCCCCTAATCTTCATAATCTTCTCACTTTCATTCTTGTTCTTCAATCTCTCATCATTTTTCATCAACCCAATGAGTCTTTCCTTTTCTTGTTCAAATCTTTTATCAATATCAATCATTCCTTTTGGAATACTCTTGAACAAGAAATTCGGATTCTCCCCTTTCGTCACAAATGGATGTCTCAACAAACTCGACGCTGTCGGCCGTGCAAATGGATCTTTTACAAGGCAAGATTTCACAAACTCCTTCACAGAATCTCCAAATAATCTTCTGTCAACTCTACGTCTTTCATCCTTCTCTGTTTTCAATTCATAAGGAAACCTTCTTGCGATATTCAAAAATTGTGATTCAAGAATTCTTGGGTCAATAATTGGAGGACCACCCCAAGTAACTTCCATAGTTAAAACGCCAAGTTCCCAAATATCTGATTTGACACTATATTCTTCATCGGGTGGAACCCAGTAAGGAACTGAAGAACCTCGTTCAATTTTATCATTGGCAGAGATCGTAATGTCAAAAACAGAGAGCTTAACAATGCCTTGTGAATCAAAGAAGACATTACTTGGTTTAATGGCTTTATGAGGAAACCCCATGTCGTGAAGATAAACCAAAGCACGAAGGAGTTGGTGCAAAAGAATGGAGATGAAATGATCGGGCATACCTCTGGGAAAAGTGTAGGAGAGAATGGATTGTAAAGGTCCGGTTGGCATGTAGGGCATTACGATCCAAAAACGGTTGTCGTTTCCGACGAAACAACAATGCGGGCGAATAACATTGGGGTGTTCAATGAGCGATAGTGAATTGTTTAACAATTTGATGTCGATGCTGATTTGGGGGGTATCAATAATTTTGATGGCGACGGTCTCGGGCGTCGTCGTGGATGAATCTTGAGAGTCGCAATTGGCCAAGTAAACAGTGCTGTTGGGGCTGACACCGATCTGAGTAATGATCGTGTAGTGGTCGGAGGACGTCGGAAACATGATATTGAGTGAAGTAGAGAGCGTGGTGGTGGAGAGTAAAGAAAATCAAAAAGATATAGAGATTGGAATTTGCTCAGTAGTGAGAATTCCTGAGGTATTTATAATCAAAGTTTACAGTTAGAGATCTTAACGAACTTGGAGAAAATTACGGATTTCTACAAACTACAGAAACGGGCTTTTTGGGCCTGGGCTGGTCCATATATTTGTCATTACTCTCAAACTTGGGCTGGGTTTTGAAAGCCCAAGTTTGGTCTAAAGTTTCAACAACGTCGTTGAATGGAGTGCCTGAGAGCATGTTCAATCAAATACACTGTCACATACTATACCTTCTTCTCTAATCTACCAAATTAGATACACCTACACAAAACACATTGTAACTAAAACAAATTTTATTTAATTCTTCCGTAATCTTCCAATCACTATACGAGTAATATGCTATACCTAAAACATTCACAAACCACGAGCAAAAAAAACTTTATGACTAACAAATGTCTAATCAAATTACATAATTCAAGTTCCACGTTGTCAATTTTTGAAGATATTTGTAATTACAAACATAAAAAAAGAATACAATAATCAACGAAAATAGCTTCAATTATGGGATTGAAATTCCGTATCGTATATTGCAAATTTGTGCCAAAGATTTGAACTCGACATTGTTGTTTACTTAAAGAATCTTTTAAAACTAATGTGCTATAGTTTCACCTCAATTTAAATAGAGTTTCATCTCAGCTCAATTTTCGACTCATCTTTCATAAATAAAAGAATACTACCGTGAGAATAAAAGATAAATACAATTAATGAAAAACTAATAGAATAAAATAAGATTTTTCTAGAATTCTCAAATGGTTGAAACTACCGTGAGAATAAAAGATAAATACAATTGAAGATTTGAATCTTCTTTGAATTCCAGAAGATTAAAGCTAAAATGGATTTATACCCAAACTTGAAGATGGAAGAGCTAGAAATTCTTACATAGAAAATATTAGAAATTGTATCTACTACGTTATATTGAAATCAATACAAAGTTCAATTTCCACGAATTAAATTTCTTTTGAAATCTCATGTGAACACTAATATTTTGAATCTAATTGATTTATTTGAAACTATTTATTTTCATGCCATTTTCTTCAAAACCATCCTAAAATATTTATGTTTTTATTTAGCCCATTATAATCACACAACAATAAATACTCAATAACTATATAGTATAAAATGTTCGTCATGGGACAAACTGTATGGTTGGATATTTGATTTCTTTTTTCTTATAAAAAAAGGTTAATTGGATAGATAATGTATTTTTCAAAAAAATTAATAAAAAGAACAAGTTGTTATTTATTTTTTCTTTTCTTAGTTAACTTCTTAACTTTCTAACTTCCGTTTTTTTAAACAACTGTTTAAGTGAAAAGTCATTTTTTAGTTGTAAAAGACAAAAAAAAATTTAAAAAAAGGGAGAATTGTGAAATCAAATGGTGACTGCAATTTGGTTAAATTTAAATATTAATAAAAATTTTAAATTTTAAATTTTAAATTTTAAAAAACAAGAAAAAAAAGAGTGGTTGAACTCCAAACCAACCCGTATCTTTCTTCTTTTTAAAAAAAAAAAAAAAATTACAAAGCATATGGTTTGTATTAGACATATCACATAGTTGAGCTATTTTTGGCTTTCAATTGAACCGGGTCAAGCCGTGAACAACCTATGAGCACCTATTTCAATTTTATGTTTTTCACAACGGCTGTAAATTGGAAACAAGGCAGAATAAAAATTCCACCATATACTAAACATTGTTGCAATACCCATTAAAGCCTAAGCTTTTTAAACCATTCAATAAACAAAAGATACCTGCCTTGGGATGCCTTCATTTTGGTGTAGATGAGGATCGGTGTTCCAAAAATTTCCATGAAGATTCTGAATCATGTGATGAAGTCATTCCACCATCCAAAATTTGTTTGATCCATTTAATCCTGCTTATCAGCTCTTCCAAGTCCAAAATAGCATCTTCTAAGGAACCATGGCTCGTCGAATTCAAATTGACATCCGGCATCATCGTCCCTACAAACTGACCATCATTACATCCATCTGCATTACTTGTTCCTCCAACTTCAGTAGCTGCATCTAGCTTTTCAGCTGGAAAACTCGAGTCATTCTCCAACATACTATTTACACGGTTTGAATCGGATTTTATTTCTGGTGCATGCGGCAATCGCTTCAACTTTCTTGTCAGCTGCATTGAACTAGTCTTTAATGCTAATGATGGATTCGATTTTCCAGCTGGAGGCTCACTTCCATTTCCTACACTCATGTTCTGGGCTCCCAAATCTGTAAATCACCACCAGGAAACCATACTGATACAATCCAACATATATATGTATCAAAATAGCATATTATTCTCGTAAGAAGCAATTTCTACATTTACAAACAATTCGCCAGTAACTTTTAATTATAATAATTCATACATTCTTAGACGTGATTAGTATTGTTAATGCGGCTCTTACCTACACTTTCGTTGTTAAGCACCCGAGCACAATGAGTACTTCCATTCATCTGAAACCACAAAGGAATTACAAGTACCTTAGTACTGAGAGAACAAAAACGAAAAGAGGTCCAACATATCTGAATGATGTCTGAGAGGGACATGTAAAGATATTAAAATTGATATGAACCTCCAATGTCATTGGATTTTTATTCATATTTTTTACTAATAGTTTTTAAGTAATTTTATTGCTTTCTACATGCTAAATACCTTTCGGTCATGATTGATGTTGTGGCATTTAGGGTTTCGTAAAGAGACTTCTAAAGTCGTGTAAGGAAAATTTTCAGTGATATTCAAATTGAAATATTTAGGCCCATTTGTTAACAATTCTATTTATAGATTTATGTTTTTCAAATTTACCCTTTTCTCTTAATTTTCTCATCATAGATCACTTTTTTAAGAAACATTTGAATTCCTAATCAAATTCAAAAAATAAAAATTACTTTTTAAAAACTACTTGGTTTAGTTTTCAAGAGCTTTGATCCAATATGTATCTAACCTAATATTTAAGGTTAAAATTGAATCAAATTAGAGAGTTTAGTCTTTGTGAATTAGAGGCTCGCATACCCAAAGGTTCCTGATTCCAATTCAGTAGGATTTTAAGATCTTAGAGCATTTTTAGTATCGTATAAAAAGTACAACATAATTGACATACGGGCCAAAATTAGTCTTTTTACTGTGCAGATCATAGGACTGGAGGGTTCAAGTTCCAACTAACCCACCAGAGATTTAGCATGCCTCAACCCTAGATTCCAGAGACAAAACAAGCTCTCTTTTATAAAGTTTTCGATCCAATGGTTCGAAAGTAAGCCCTTGAGATTAAAAGGAAAAAATAATAATAAACAAATAAATAAATAAAAATCCCAATTCCTACCCACAACAGCCTCAAGTTACCAACAAGATCAATATTAAATAGAACAGTTGAAAGAATGGCACCTTCATATTAGGGACCATCCAACCAGATTCGGGAGACCAGTCTAAGGATGGCCGCAAATCCTTGGAGGAGGCACGATAAGCCAATCCTTCACCAAATGGTGGAGGGAGCAGCTCAACCTATAGAACAGGATAACACAAAAAGAAAAATATTCAGTCATCCTTGAAAAGTACCAAATGAGGTTAACACTAATGAAAATTCATACAAGATACTAAGAAAGTGGAAACAAATCAAATAGTCGGTCCTAATAACGGACTGTAAATATTATTCTATACCAACTAGCCAGCATAGAAAAGGTAGGTAACATATGTATCTTCAACAACTGGGCAATAAAATTTTTTGGGAAAAAAAGGCATCTTTAGTCACAACTAAGTTGAGCGTTTGGTTAGAAATTGCACCAACCATGATTAAGTTCATAAGAAATAAGTTGGCAAAAAACAGAGAGTCTAAGTCTAAGGGAGTAGGTAAATAAAATTACCTTGACTTCCTCATCCCCCAGTATGGCAATTATTTTGCCAGACCAATAACAGTTATCCTTCCACCAATCAACTAAATCCCCAACCTTCCAGACATCATTCACAACAACAGTCACCTCTAGCTGAGAATTGGTACTAACATCAGATAATTGTTTTTCACAATAAACTTGTGGAAACTGAGGACGCACCATCAACTGCCCTTTTGGCCCAGTTGATGGGATACCAAAGGCTGCAGGTGGTTTTTGAAATAGCTTTGTCCATTTTACTTCTGAAATAAGAGACAAGTCTAACTGTGAATATAGTAATGTCCTAAAAACTGAAATCCGATAAATTACAAGACTACAGACAATATTTATTATAATATAAATTTCTGCCACATGCATTAATAACAAAAGCCTTCACACTCAACCAAAAGAAAGTGGGTTCAAAATCAATTTTGACCTACTGCGGTAAATATTCCACAAGTCTTCGACTACCAAGTACTGAATAGAAACCCACCACGGTGTAATCATACGACAAATACATAAGGAATTCTCAAAGCAGTTCACAATTAACTCAAATTGTTAGTCTAAGAAAGAGCAGTCTCGTCTTAAAACAGATTTACAATGCTTCGTAATGGATCTCAACACACCAAGAATATATCTCATGCTTCCAATTTTCAAAACTACGTATCCCCATCAGCTATTAGTGATCTCACCATTCTGATATTAAAAGACACCTATACTACAAATGAAAGTTCTAGTAATGCATTTATAATCAATCACTACGGTATTCTTAATTCTGGCAAGCATAGTCAAAATCAAGGGATTTTTCATCGCGATATCATTCACTTGATGTCAAAGTAGTAAAATCAATGAATAATAATAGTCATGCTCCATGATGAAAATCTAGAAGACCTTGAGTAAAAAGGGAAGACCTAGGACAAAAGAGAGAGAGCGAGAGAGAGGAAAGACAAAAAAAGGAAGACCTGGGACAAATAATGAAGATAAGTTATACCTTCATCAGGAAAGTCAACAAATTCCAATTCATATGATAGACTCCCCATTCTCCAGCCAATATCCTTTATCTGGTTGAAAATGTGCAAACAATTAATAAAGATAGTGCATTCAGTACCTTATACCAGAAATATATCTTTGCTAGCAATTGAAACTTGATTTATTTCTTGTTTTTGGCCATTCAGTACAAGACATTGCAACTGGTACATACTATGCCTTGAGGCACACCCCAATTCTGCTTGTCGTATGACCCCTTAGTCAACAAAATAGTTTACATGTGAGATTATTTTATTCATCAATGAAGTAATGTCAGTCTTTCATTTATTTCTTGTGGCTAAAAGCTGAAACTTTAGTAAAAGGTATTGATTGAAATCTATCTAGAACTACAATATACAGGTTGTGATGCATTCTGTAAGAGGGAAAATTTTAGATGGATTAAGGAGGGTATTGGATAGTTGATGGCCAAGAATATTGGGTGTTGCTGGGGAGTTTGTTATGGCTATATAGAGAACTAATACTAGGAAAAGGGTAGAAAAGAAGGATGTAAATTTTAAAGGCTCATTTGCTAATTATTTGGTTTTTAGTTTTTGAAAGGTAAGCTTACAAATAACTTCCACTTACAAGGTTCTTTGTTTAGCCAAGAATATACTTTCTAAAAATCCTAGCCAAGTTTAATGAAATAATAATAATAATAATAATAATAAACTACATTTAAAAATTTGTTAAGTTGTTCTTATTTTTTGAATTTAACTAAGAATTTAAAATATTTCTTTAAGGGAGTGAAAGTCGTAGCAAAACAATTGTGAGGAATCAGGCATAATTTTCAAAAATAGAATACCAAACACAAAATCGTTATCAAACAGAGCCAAAGTGAATTTATATGGTGCTAATGCCTAAGGAGAGTATAAGCCCTCAAAATTCCTGGCTTGTATCCCCTTTCTTCGCATAATTGACCGCCAGCATGTGTATAGTTTTCTTATTTCTTGTTTTAGGGCCTATCAGAAATCTTCTATTAACCTTTCTATACGTGCTTGATATTCAAAACAAGGAACCATGCTCAAAGATGCTATAGTACAGAAAACATTTTTTTTTTCTTTTTTTGATAAGAAATGAGAAACCACTTCATCAGTTTGAACATAAACAAAAGGGTTGTAAGATCTCTGTGATTATTTTCCTTCCAAATTAACTATAAAATAGCTTTAGCCATGTTTGACCATAACATCTCTAAGCCCCCAACTATTGAGGGACTCCAGCAGCCAATTGTCTAAGCATCAAGGTCTACACCACTTAAGGCCGTACAAATTTCCAAGATTCCTAAACTCTACTAATGAAGTTACAGAGCAGGGGAAGAGATAAAGACCTCCCACTGCTTTTGCATATCACACATTTGAAGAATTAATCTAGTCTCAAGTAGGTGATCCAAGACAGTTTAAACCAATGACCAAGGGGTTCGTCAATCCGCCTTTTCAATGAAAAATTCCAAAGCCTCTAGGAATAAGATTTCATTTTTTATTATGGTAAAGCACAAAATTTTCAGTCATTTAATACAAAGCGATAATAATAATACGGGAGCTGATGGAATTACAAAGTAGTTTTTAGCTTTTTGATCTATCTATCTCATTCTCATCAGTTACTGGACACTATACTTCATTGATTGGCAAAATATTAGAAAGAGAAACAATGAAGCCCTATAAACCAATTAACTACTGAAAGCAGAACCATCTTTATATACATAGGTTAGAGCCTAGAGGTATGTTCACTCTTGTTCTCAAGCATTAATCCTTTAGATAGCAAATCCAATCTAAGCTTACAGAGTGTGCAGAAACAAAATCCAAAAACTTGTCAATATGTATAACTAAATACTTTACCCATACAACAACCCAATTTACAGTGCTTGTTTTACTATATAAACACCCCATGTACATGATGTTAAGTTGCATAGATATTATTTAACATTCTAGATCTTCAAGGCCCAAGGTATTTGTTCCTACAATTGAGTGTTGAAAACTTCCAGAAAACAATAATATCCATGCATATCACAATGGACTGATACGAAGTATACAAAGCAAATTGAGTTTTTGAAGGCTAAAAGTATCTGAACATATGGATGAAAAGAGATCTTGAGGGTAAATCAGATACATGCTCATCGATTGTCAACACAAACAGCTTCAATAATTAGCCTTTTCAAGTGAAAATACGATTCTACCTTACATCGGAACCAAGCACCACGATAACCAATGAGAAAGCAACGAGATTCTACCAGTTGCCCAACTTCAAAAGGTAACTTTCTTGCCATATCATTTCACAAAATAGCATGCACCTGTAGGAAAAAACTTGCAACTTGAAAAACTAGATAATACATAACTCAAGCCAAAACAAAAAAACAAAAACAAAAACAAAAACAAAACAAAACAAACAGACAATCAGTTGAAAGCATAACTTTCAAATAGCTCATCACTTGCATTCATAATACCAAGGAAGTAGGGAGCCATAGCCATGTAAAGCAAGCAACCTAGCTATAAATATGCTTTCGAAATCCGATATCAAATATTGCACTGGATCACAAGTATTAAACAGCCATAACCTAGCTGTTTGTTTTTAAATTTTAAATAACTATCTCTGTTTGTATTTGTTCAAACGTTTTATGGCTAGTTGTATGAGACAATCAAATAACCCTACAAGATTCCCATGAAATTAAACTGATTAATTAATATTTTAAATAGGAGGTCTCCATCGTTAGAACCCTTAGCTTCATGGCATTTTCTTTTCTTCCTATTAGATATGAGAAACAGCATATTGACACTATGTCAAAATGGGGTGAGGACGTAGTGACCTATTCCACCTGATGCCCAAATCAGATTACAAAAGAAGAACTCTCCAGTTGGTTGCAGCTAAGGAGAGGGAACAATTACAGAAATCGCTGGTTACGCTAAAAGACAACCAATTAGGAAAATCAATTCACATCCACTTTCAAGAATCTATGTTTCTTTTATCTGTTTTACCTCCTCAACGAATACAGTGATCGAAACACAGTTACTTCGCAAACATGTTTCTAATAACTATTTCACACTCTCTACCACAAATGATTCAAAACCTACTGCAAATAAAGACTGTACTAAGCCTTGAGCTTCCAATTTCGGTAACAATCACGTTGAAGAATCATTCCATTTGCAAAGACTAGGGCTACCCGAATTAACCAAAACAAGTTTCCTACTCTTCCTATCTCCATAATTGCTTCACTCTAATCAGTAACGAAAGCAAATGTAAAGTGTAATACAGGGCATCTGGTTAAGATGAAGAAATGTGGAGCTTGAATTCAGAAGGTTACCTAAGTTCATTCATGCAAATCAAACTCCTCCTTCTTTCAACTATGCTGAGGAACTTGGAAGTTTAAGACAGGTGCTCATCGAACCGCGCTAATGGAATTTCCATATTCGTTTCGTTTTACATTTTCCTCTCTTATGGCTGATTTCGGTCAAATTACTTATCTAATTTCAGACATCCCTAAGTACTTAATGCACTTTTTTGAAGGGTGATTACATTGTGTAACGATTTTAGGGCTAATAGCAACATTTTAATATAATTATAAAAATACTAAATTCAAGTAAGTCTTTCTCGTCAAGAAAGGTGAGGTTAGATGAATGGTAATTGTTAAGACCTTCTTCTTTCAAGGTTAGTGTTTGATTCATCATCCTATAATATTTGTACTAAAGAAAATTGATTTTATTGATAAATTCTATTGTTGGTAGATTACTATTAGAAATGTGGCCTATCACTAAAAGACCACCTTGGTGATCTATTAGTGAGCTATCACAAATAGACTTAATTATATTTACTAAATTTTATAGCAAAAAAAAAAAAAAAAAAAACTTGTACAATAAAGAAAAAATGGAGCTAGATACATATGAAGCTAGAGAATGGGCCACTAATTTGTAGGCCCAATTTACATGAGTAAGCAAAAAAGAAAGAGAAGAAATGAAGGTAGGTGGCAAAGATGGAATTAATATCAAAGTATGGTGTTTATAGTCAAAATGCTAAATTACAATTTTAATCCATAAAATTTGGACAACAAGACGGTGGTTAGATTTTATCTCTATGTTTCAAAAATCATAAAATTTTAAGTACAAGATTAAGAAATTGTTTAATTTGGGTGACATAGAGTTTTAGTAATCTATTATAACCCATTTGTATTAAAAGGAAACTCCTAACACCAAAATTATTGCACACCATCCTAAATTATATATATATATATATATATATATATATATATATATATAACCATTTTAATCTATTGTTCATGATACTCCAACTTTTAATAAATAATTTTTTTACAAAGGAAAAAACATTGAAAAGGGTAAGAAAAAATTCCTTCATTTAGTAGGAACCATTATTGCTCTTTGGTCCAAAGCCACTAAAGTTAAGAATGACACTTCAATCTTTACACCTATAACAAAGTTTATTTTATTTCTATAACCAAAATAATATATTCAAACTAAATAATAATAATAATAATAATAATAAACCCAGCTATTTGCAATGGATAAATCCAAATGATCAGGTACGAGTGACATTATTAGTGGCATTTAATCCTGAGAATTGAAACGTCCCTGGGGATTTTGAGTTAAACAAATGGACAATAAATAAAATGTTAAAATATTTCTCCTTTTTTTTTATTTTATTTTATTTAACCTTACAAATTATTGTAAATGATTAAACTGTTCAATTATAAATATTTATAGATATTGATAGAGTCTTAAGTTTTGTTATATTTTAGTTCGTTTTATTATATTTGTAAATGTTACTTAACTAAATTTAAAACTTTAAGATTGGTTAGAAAACATGTAGAACTTTTTAAAATTTGTTTTAAATAGCAAAAAATATTTACAAATATAGTAATATTTTACTTTATATCATTGCGATCCATATAAACATTTACCAATATATATCACTAAAGTGATAGATGTCTATTTGAGTCTTTATCACATATAGAAAATGAAATTGTACTATATTTGTAAATAAATTAGACTCAATTTGCTATATGAAAAATATATAATAAAAAAAAAAGAGTAAAATTATGTTGACTAGTGATGTGTATGGAGTGTTTAATTTAAAAAATAAGTCTTTTTTTTTTTACCAAAACTAATGTTAACCTTGACTTGACATATTCATCGAATTGAACCCACACTAAAAGGACAACCACAAGCTCAAGGCTCGACGAAACGAAAAGTATCAGCATGTTGAAACTTCTTGGGGTTAGCAGTGAAAGAAAGAGTATGACATTCATTTCTTCATGAATATTCATAGCTTAGTCTACTAAAATCAAAGGGGGACTAGCCTCATCGTGGTAATTATAGGACATATTTGATCGTTTACCTCTAATGTGACACGTTCTCTCCCAATTATATGATCAATGGGATTAGTCGTCCTTCGAGCGAGGCTCTTTTTCTTTTGGGGAGGCAAAGTTGTCCCTCTCTATTAAGTCGGAGGTCTTCGTAAACATGTTAAAGGGCTCCCGTATTCGGCAGATCACTTTTCCAAGATTGAGAAAGGTGAACATTTGGACAAGGTAAAGCGCGGTGCGCGCGGTGAAAATGGCTTTCTTTTTTCATGATATACCAATAAGAATTGAAGGTCCTCCTATGTACATAAACTTAAGTATTTGTCAACCATTCAAGATAGATTTTGGACTGCATTTTAAGTGGTTTTTATAAAATAAAAAAAATATTTAAATAAAAATAAGGGTTTGAAAAATATCTTTTTTCACTAACCAATTCAAACTAATCCTAAATTTAAAATTTATCAAAGATATATATATATGAAAAACATAAAAGTTGAAATATTAAAATAAGAGTATAGAAATCAAAATAAATAAAAATGAATGATCAACCTCTCATTTGTTGAGTCTTTTAGCATCAAATAGTGGTTCCACAATGGCCCACTTTGCCTTTAATGCCACTCTATTTCAACTCATTCCTTCAACCAAACCAATCACATTCAAAATAATATAATTTTTTTAAAAAAATTAAATTATTTTTGTCCTCAAATTTATTTGTTTCCCAAGTTAAAGTATCATTTATTTTATATGTAACAACTCCTGTATTAATACTACTGCAACGTTTCAGGTTTAGGATTCAAAATCTGTTTTGAAAGCTTTAAAAAGTAAAGTGCTAAATACGCTTAATTTTAGAGTTCTTATGATTGAATCATAAAAAAAGAAGGTATACTTTGTTGGTATATGTAATAATTTTCAAATCTTTTAAGTCTTCTTAACCTTACTTTCATTTTCTCAAGATCTCTAAATTTCTAAAATTCAACCAATCAAATTTTCTGACTAATTTTCTATTTTATGTGTAAGACTTCATAAATTTCAATCAGTGTTTAGTACTTATTTGAAGTAAAATAAAAAATTGAAAGACCTATTAGACTGTTTAAAGATCAATTGGATACAAAATTAAAAGTTCATAAACTTATTAAATGCCTTTTTAAACTAAAACCTTAATAGATACAAACTTAAAAATTCAATGTCTAAACATATAATTTAGTAAAAAAATATAATAACAAATAGTCAAGAAATGGTTTCACATGTTCAATAATTCTACTTTCGGAACATATTTTTAAATGTTAAATTTTAATTTTAATTGTGTACTTTTTAATATATCTCATATGTATTCTACGTCGATTTTAAGAAGAAAAAATGAGAGTCGATGTTCAAACATCTTTTGTTTGAATTTTTATTCTTTTTAATTAAAATAGGTAAGCATAGAAATCAAAACCTCGACGTGTTTTCTTTTTGATAATACACAATATGGAGTGAGAGATCAAACGTTGTATAAACTCGAAATTGATATAATAAATTTTATGTTAATTAAAGTACGTTCTTCTTCACTAAGCTTGACGTTTTAGTTGAAGACACGTGTCGTCCTTCTACTTATTTCTTCCTTCCTTCCCATTATAATTCATGTGCTTCTTCTCAAATCATTGCCAACTTACTATTTCCCTTCAATCATTGTATATATATATATATATCTTTACTTCTTTTTATTCCGGTGCAGTGCGGTGGTTGGCTTTTCCCTTTGAACCTTCCGCTTGCGGTTGAGCCACCGTCCGCCGGTGGGACCTCCGCCGCCGCCACCATCCTTCTCTCCTAATCGTTAATTATTGCACTTTAATTTCCATAACAAACATTGGTTATTTTATTTTATTAATTAATTATTATATGTTTCCTCCAATCTATAAGTATTGGATCCTAATTCCTAAATATGTCATCCCATTTAAGATAAGACATAAGAGTTGGCATCAAATTATATACTTCAATCATATGTGTCAATGCTTCTTTATTGTTGTCACCTAATCAAACATTATATTAATTTATATATAATAAGGTATAATCATGCCCAACTTTTTTATTTGCTTTCTCTTGTGGATTTGCTTTCATTGTTATTATTATATGAGAGCATAACAATTCCTCTTCAAATAAAGAGAAAATCAAATTGATTTTTTATTGATGTGGGTAGGACTAATTTTATTTCAATTTTTTAATAATCAATTTTTCGAAACTCAAACCTTTTTTCGTCATAAATTGCAAGTAATTTCATTTCAATTTTCGTCTCTTTCCACATCTCATCTAAAATTTTTGTTTTGTTTAAAATGACAAAATTACTGAAAATATTTACAAATATAACAAAATTTTAATGGTTTATTATAAAATGAGATAAATAGATAATTATAAATGTGGTATAAAGTAGGGAAGTGGGGTTGAGGAAAAAAAATAATTAATTTGGAGGTTGATGAGGCATTATCAAAAGGGTTAAGAAGCAATAATCAAATATGGGGCCTAATCAATTATTTAGATGCAACATCTTTCTCTTTCTTTACTTTTTAGTTAAGACATGGACCTCTTTTTACACACACATGCCCCTTTTCTCTCATCTACTTTAACCCTAACCCTCTTTATTTTTCCATTTAATGACTCATAATTCAACTAATCCCTTCAATTATTTTCACAAATCCATTTAGATTTTATATATATAGTTCACTACCAAATTTCTCTTTAGGGAATATTTCTTTTACTTAAATTATGTTGTATTACATCTATATTATTGGGTTTTAGGTGTAATAATTGAATAATATTTGTTTGGATACCTTTTATATCTTATTTTAATGACATGTTTTGTTCATAAACAAATAAAATATTGTGTTAATTAGTATTTTCTTTCATTGGTTGGTATACATGAAATGTTGGGAATTTTACTTATAAATAATTAAAATGATGTGATTTGTTGGTAATCTTGCATACTAGTTGTTTATATATATGCATTGGTTGCAATACATTATCTCAATAATTATTGAGTAGCTCCAATGTCATTAATAATTTAATCAAATTTGGTGGTGAGTATAGAACATTCTAGTTTTTTTATTTATTCTAAGGTTAAAGTCACAAAAAAAAAAAAAAAAACACAAACTAAAACTAGAAAATATTCGAATAAGAGAACCAACAAAGAACTCGTTGAGGCAAGATGAACGTATCAAAGTTAATGACTTGAAAATTAACTTGAGATAGCGGTAAATTAAACATTACCCGATTAATTGGGTAATCAAAGAAAAAATAGTCACGAGACTCATCCTCACTGTTATAGAGGCACAAAACAATATAACAACAATATACCAAATGGCACATATGGTTCTACACTTGTAACTTGTCCCATGTTATCAACCATACTATGAAAGTTTGCCTAGAAATATTAACTCCAAATTAAAGAAGACCCAACCAAAACACCGTTGATTCTTAAGATACAAACTTCCATTGGGACTGTAACAAAAAAGACTTCAAAAGAGCCTCTCTTCCAATCTCTACCACCAAGCCTAGAGTGCTTTTTTAGATCCCTAAAAGACAAATGTCCATAACCAAAGAATTGTTTGAAGGAGAAAAACAGGCATCTTAGAACGTTCTCTAAGATAACCATCGTACTAAATTGTTAGATAATATGATATTGACAATTAAGAATCCAAAGATCGAGTAGCAAGGTCCTTCCTCAATGGACAATCTAACAAATTAAAAGATTACAAACTATCATAAACATAAACAATAGCCTACCGGCACCAAGACAACGAACTAAAAAGTCGACTCTCTTAATACTTTAAATTTCTTGTCTCTTAGTCGAAGACATATACTTTAATAATTTAAATTATGTTTAGGTTGACCTACCTTTCATATTTTTTATATTTATTTTGGGATGGTGTTCACATTTTTTAGAACCTAATTGGTTTACATTCAGACAAATGTTCTTTTTTTAGTACAAGTTTAGGGGTGAGAGAGATTTAAACCTGAAACAAGTGTTTTAGAAATTCATTTACATATTTCATATTTAATTCTATCTTCGATTAGATTAAAAACCCATTCATTTAAATTCAATACTATTTATTTCTTTAAAAAATATGTTTAATGAAATTAAATCACCTAATTGAAAGGAAAATTATTTAAAATGAATTTATTATAGAAAAAAATATCATAACCTACTTGTTATAGATTACGATAGGGTAAGATAGACTAATATCTACTATTTGTGTTTTTCATGATACAAATAGATATCGATAGTGGTCTATTATGATCTATCGTAAATAATCGATAATATTTTACTATATTTTGTAAATATTTTGATTTATTTTACTATATTTAAAAATAGTTTCAATTAAAATAAATTAGTTCAGTTGTTTCGTAAATAGTCCCTTGTTCTGGCGCTTAAACAATTTAAAATGTTAATTTTCAAATTTGAACATCGTTTATAAAGTGAAAGTTTCACTTTTATCATTCCCGTAAGGTTCAAATTTACTGGGTCCATTCTAAAACAAAGGGAATATTATTATTATTATTTTAAATAAAAAAAGTACAATTTAAATAAATATAAGTTTTAAAATTCCATCCTTTTCCTTTCTAAATAAGTTAAAAAACAATTAAAAAAAACCGGGTAATGGCGCCGTTAAAAAACGAGAGTCGGCACCGACGCGGCAATGGGTTTTATATAAACAAGGAACAGAAACAGGACGCACTCCGACACCGTTCTTGTAATCGCGACTTCACTCTGATGCCTTAATACAATCCCAAGCAATCCACAGGTAGCCTTTACATTCTTCTTCTTCTTCTTCTACATTTTGCAGAATGGTTCTTTCTATTGATGTAATAGTTAGATCTGGTTGCTGTCTCTCGATCCACTTATTTTACTATCACAATGTGTTGATGTTTTCTTGATTTGTTGTTGCTTCATTTTGTTGCTTAATCTGCTGCCTGAATTTTGGAAATGGTTTGTTGATACGGGAGACGCATTTGATTTCTTGATGATTGAGAGGTTGTGTTATCGATCATCGTAATCCTTTTTTTTTTTTAAGTTCATTCATAAAGACTGCTTTCGTTTGGGAAGTTGTATATGTGGTTACGGTATTGGTTAGATAAATGTTAATTAAGTTAATGTCCACTACCTATGTGTGCATTTTATGAAGCTAAATATATTTTAAATTTATTTTTATGGTGTCATCATATATTTGATAATTATAGTTATTATAGAAAATAATCTTGTGACTTGGATCATAGGTTTGAATCTGTTTATGCTTTTGGGCTGAATGGTGATATAAGATGGTACTGGTGTGGGAGAGCGGGAGGGTAATGTCATTTCCACCCTAAACAATATTGATTTCAATCTCAGTAGTGAGTAGTGAGGGAGAGTATTGAGATATTGATAATTTATCAGTACCTATCCATTCAAATTTTTGGGGTGAGTGGTGATTTAACATCATGTAGTTCATTTTTATACAACTGGAAAATTAGTGTAGCTCCAATTCTCTTTCCCTCTCTCTCAAAATATTGTTTTCAATAAGAACAACCTTGGATTTTCTCATATATGCAGCAGGTATGTGCATTGATGTGTTTAATTTTATTGTAGGTTTGTGTACTAATTCAAATTGTGATCCTATAGAATCCATTGTCACAAATTTTATCATTGCAGTATTATGGAGATGGAAGGTACAGATGTTTGCATGGACAAAGAGCCAGATCGTGTAATAACATATTCCACTGGAGGAGTTTCTCATGTTTCATCTTGTGAAGACAGCCTCGGTCATCAAGATGTCATGGAGTCTTTTGGGGAAATAAATGGGGATCATGATATCAACAATTCAGAAGAGGGAAGCGAAGCAAAGGAATATGAAGTGAAGGAATGCACAAATGAAAAATCAATCAAGATTCCTGAACTGCACCTTTCAGAGAAACCTGACCAACAGCAAAATGTGGTCAGCTTGAAGAATGAGAAAGAGAGACTGGCGGAGAAGGTACTACAAGAAGGAAAGAATGATGAAAAATCTCTTTTAACTGTGAACTCATCGAAATCTTCAGCTGGAAATGCTCGTACAAGACACACTGTTCCACAGCCATTTGCCTTAGCAACAGAAAAGCGTGCTTCATGTGGTACTCGATCTCCCAATGCTATTACCACTGAAAAATCTACCAAAAGCAATGTTGGACCTGCAAAGACCAAATCAAATCAGGTAGCTTCAAATGGAACATAATTCTACTAGTGTTCAACTCAGTTCCCAGGATGTGTATAATTCAACTCCTCGTGGTCAAAGAGCTACTTACTTTATCCACTGCCTTCACTTGAAGGGATGCTTATTAATTATAATCCTATATTATTTTTTTGATTCGTATAAATTAGCGTTTAGTGCCTTGTGGCTCAGGAAATACTTGTTTTAATTGTACGCCTATATGTGGCTCAAAGAATTTGCTTTTACTTCCTGCAGCCCGCATCACCTAGGGTGCTGAGGAAACCACTGCAACCTACTAACAAGAAGCATGCTGATGAGGAAGATTCCTGCTCGGTAGTTTCCATGTATCTTTCTTATCTTTATACTATTTTATTTGCTAATAGATATAACCTTCTCCATTTACTCTAAAATTGAATTTTGCTTATTTGATTGGTAGCAGTGCAGCATCATCTCGGGCTATCAAGAACAGAATTACTGTTGCATCAGCTCCTTCATTTAGATGCACAGAGCGTGCAGAGAAAAGGAAGGAGGTATGACCATCCCCAGTTTGTCTTATCCTTCTTTGTACACAACGTTTTCCATACTAATCTTTATCCTGCATTCTTACTACCTTTTTTTCTCATTTATCTAGTTTAATTCGAAATTGGAGGAAAAACTCCAGGCTCTGGTGGCTGAGAAGACCGAGTGTGAGACGAGGTCCAAGGTAAAATATGTTCCCTCTCTGGTGGAGGAGGATGTTTGTTGCTACCTCGTTTTCTTTTTCTTCTTCAAATATTTTCTTTTCTTCCTGACTATAACTTTGAAGTTGTTATCTTTCCTTCTCTTACATCTTCATCAATCTTCCAAAATTTTAAGGAAGAGACTGAGGCGGCTATCAAACAACTAAGAAAGAGTTTATTATTCAAAGCAAATCCAATGCCAAGCTTCTACCACGATGGACCTCCTCCCAAGGCTGAGCTGAAAAAGGTACTTGTTAAAAATTTATGTGGCCCCTACAGTATCTTGACAAACAGAGAACATATTATTGGGAATATATGAATTCATTCTCTGTTAAGTTATCATTAATAATACTCTGTTTGAGTGCCAGCACCCACCAACTCGTGCAAAGTCGCCTAAACTTGGCCGACGTAAGAGTTGCAACAATGTTATTCATTCATCATATGGAGACAAGATAAAAGTCAGTTGTGGCAAGGGAACTGGTCGCCGTACAGAGAGTTGCAACAAAGATATCATGGCATTGAATGTTATTGGGGACCAGAGTGATGTCTTTCGCTTTGTAGAAACAAGCTGAAGCAAGGAGGAGCTTTTTCCGAGGTGATTCCTACTGATGTAAATGGTCCAAAGAATATGAATATTTCTGTCCAGTCTTGAGTTTGTGACGAACTTCCAAGTCTCTTTTATCATGCTTACTATGTCTAGCATTTTTCAAGAGTTCATTGCGGTGGTTTATGTAATTTATGAAATGTAAATTTCTGTAATTTATATCGTTTGATTAAGTGGAAGCATCTTACTTCCAGATAAAATATTTATCTTATAAGGGCCCTCCCCCTGAAAGGAAAAAAGGAAAACAGGGAGAAGGAGATCTACTAAGATGTGGTTCGATCTATTGTTTCCTTTGTTACTTCCTCTTGTACGTATATTATACATTGACCATTCTTGTTTCTCTAGACTTCAATTTGAGAATAAAAAGTGGGTATTGCTCCTGGGGATTTATTGCTTTATGTTACATGACTTCAATTGTTTGTGAATCTAATTTTTGCTTTCTATTAGAAGAGGAAGGACTATTGATCTTCAGTTATTGACATGCATGGTTGACGAAGCAAAACAAGGTGCGTTGCATAGAAGTCCCAATTCCCTGTCTGGAAAATATTTTTGCTTCAGCTAATTAAGATAGAATAATTCAAAGGGCTAGAACAAAAAAATATGTGAAATTTAGGTGTTGGATCCTCAAAATGCCAAGTACTTGAAGAAGTATTGGGCGGTTTTGTTCATGAGTTGGGTTTGTTAACTTCCGAGTAATTCAAGATTAAGAAGGAACTTATTGTTGACATGTAAGTGTACTTAACATTTTTGCCTTATTTGTTGCTTTTTTTTTCTAATAATAATTTTGACAGGGAATACATATAATTGCAAAATATGAAACAAACTTGAAGTAATCTCACTTCGGCACAAAGATTAGAAGCTGAGAAAGCAGTGTCCTCACGGGTCTTTCTTCCCCACAGCCAAGAAACATTTAGTCTATCGTCTGGACTCCCAATCGTCTTTTACGACGCAGCCAGCTCACGAGTTGCTTGGCTCCCTTTTCTAAGGTAAAAGAGAATCCTTTTTCCCTTGCTTCTATAGCGTATAACATGTTTAAGATCTTGGACAACCAATAAGATCTCTGAATCTCTCAAAATGTGTCATTAATAGGTTGAAGGCTTATCTTTTCTCCACTAGTAGGGGACTCGCATTAATCGGAAATGTGAACTCAATGTCTTTCCTTACAGCTAAAGTTTCTATAGTTAACAAAAGAAGAGGGGCTTCATAAAGAAAAAGATGCAGCTGTCATGATCACCCACCCTTCTACAATCCCAAAATTTGCTACGACTTCAAGGTAACCTTTTCCACCTGGATTTAATGCTGTTTATGCGTTTGATTTAAAAACATGAGGATCTAAATTTGCAAATCACAAAACCTGCAAACTTTAATACATTACATAATTATTTATTTATTTATTTATTTTTATTACTCATTCTTTTACAAAATTCACATATAGGTCAAGCAAACCCAAATTTCTTGGGCTGTGCTTTCCTGTTCGTCCATATGTTTGTATTTGAACTGTTACTCGTTTTCTTCTATATAAATATTCCATTCCTTGCCTTTTGGGTGTTTGGCCTTCCAAAAGTGTCTATTGTCTCGTTTGCATGCAGCCAAATTGCCACTGATATCTTTCCCAAATTCTTATGATTGACAATTCTTCATTCGTTCTTTATGCCCTTACATGAAAAGTGAGCGGCACCAAGAGATTAAGTTAGTAGGCCTGAGTTTACATATGGATACGCATACTTCTTAGTAAATAGTAGTACGCAAAATATCAACTTATACTAAATGTTTTCCAGTCTACACTTCTGTATTATAGCAAGTTCTTCTTTTCTTCTTTTTTTTTTCCTTTGCTCAACATATTTTCGGCGGCAAGTCTTATGCTTTTATTTCTTCTTTTACCATATCTATCATGCTGTTTACATAATATTTATCTAACGTACGTTTACGTGTTTGGTTCATAACTAGGTACGATTAATTACTAAACAATCTTCTTGTATAGTTACGGCTATCTAAGTTAGCCCACCCTACTAAGCTTTTTGTTGAACCACCCCAGCCTCTCTCTTGAAATTTCAACAAACACGGTCTTATTATTTCTGTTGTTTTGTTTTGACTGTCTTTCTAGTTAGAAAGTTGGAAGTTCTTGATTTGGTAGATGTGGAAAAGGCACACCCCTTGGAGTGCACAACTGAATCATTGACCTTCAAATTTGTAAGTTTGAAACTATATATATATAACTCTATGAAGAACCATTGGCATGCTCTCATTTCTTTATTTCTCTAGATTTGTTGAGGAGAATGGAAACTGGTTCGAGAGCATTCGTATGAATGAACTTAAAAAGAGAATCTTTCATCTGAATGATCTCGGACCAGGCTTCATTCTCGCCAGCTCTTCAGTTATCACAGCATAACGAGTAAGTTTACATCTCTTTCTCTCCATTTTAAAGTTTTTCTGGTGATTGTGTCCGAGGGAATGATGTCTAGGCCGAAGAAGGCAAAGTCATACTTTGTCCACGGAGTTTACTTCAAGTACTATTCTATGCATTATAATTTTCTACTACTTTTGTGTAATTTTTTTAGGTTGAAGTGGGATTTTGTTTGCTGTACTTTTGAGTTTAAAATTTTAATATAGTTAATAATTAAATTAACTAGTTGATATTAATTTTAAAAACAGTAATATAATTAGGGGAAATAATTTTAAATAGTTGAAAATATTTACAAATATAACAAATACGTTATTCATATATTGTAATATTTTTGTAAATATTTGACTTAGTTTGCTATATTTAAAAACACACCCATAATTACGAGGGTTTTAAAAAAGGAAAAAAATATGAGAGTACACTTTTGGAGAAATATAGAATAACTTGCTTAAAATTTATTTTTTCTTTAACCGTTTATTTTCAAACAAGTGACTAAGGAAGACGTTTAGTCACGTGAAGAAGAAGCTCTTTTTCAACCGTCGTAGTTTCATTTGTGATTTTCTCTACAAAGAAGATCGCGAATATAACACAGTAGATATTACAAAAAGTCACAAGATGAGAAATTATATGTGATTGAAAAAAGGATATCATGGGTATATCACATTATAAAAAGTAGTTAGATATGGGACATATACTAAAAAAGGCTAATTACATATAAAAATACTGCAAAAGAAAAAAAAAACTATATATGCAAAACTATCCATTGTATGTTAGGATACATTACTGAATACATTAAATTTTATCATTTGTCAAGAACATACCAAACTATATATTTGAAAATATACTTTAAAAATAATTACACATGGAAAGTATACTATAAAAAACTAATCACATATGAAAATATTAGAAAAAAACACAATAAATATATATATATATATAACTCATTACATATCATGATACAAAACTAAATTGGATGTCTTGTCGAAAATGTATTGGTTAAAAATTACTATTGATCCCTGAATTTTGATAAAAGTAACAATTTAGTCCCTAAATTTTCAGAAGTAATGATTTAGTCCCTACGATTTAGAAATGGTAACTATTTAATCATTGCCTTCAAAATTTCGTCAAATCTCTAACCTTTCCAATAACTTCTCTTCCCTTTTCTTTTTTTTTTAAATTCATTTGATTCTTGTTACTCTACTGTTTAGAATGGTCGAACTTTTGAGTAGTTTCAAAATAGGACTCCACATCTAAGCAATATATATCATTTACAAATAGGGACAAAGGATGCAAATAAAAATTTCCTACTTTTCGTGAACAGTCTCCTGAGACACAGAGCAACATAGACCAAAAACAAAATCTATGTTCATGGAAAAAATTTCTTAAACTACTATGAAGTGATCACATTTATCTTAGAAATTAAAACATCGCTACTTGTACTAAATTCATCACAAGTTTGTAGAGTTGCAGTTTAATTTTGCTAAAATTCTCGACGTTAGACAGCATTTTGCGCCCATAGATATTAAGAATTTCTTCCTTAGCTCTGTTTTGCCATTATTAATGCTTTGCTAATAGCTTAAGAGTCCAAGTTAAAAGAAATACAGAATTTCCATTCTCACATGCATTCATTTATGAAATTTCTTCAACTTCACACTTCTTCTTCTCCATGGAAAAGATTAGTTAAATATTCCATTTCTTTGTTGTTTGTTACTTTCAGAAAAACCAAGAGATTCACCTAAAGTTTATAAAGTCATTTCTCCAAGAAAATAATGGAACAAAAATGATTAAAAGACTAGTGAAGTTCAAAATTGAAAGAGCAAATCAAAATTAACAAGTAAGTTCAAGCGTTCAGTGACTTGTCCTGAAGAGTTGTGAAGAGGAGTTATTTTCCGGAGTTGAACAACTTGAAATCAAAGGTATTAAAAGAGGAAAGAAACAAGGAAAGAGAAGTTAACATAAACGTTGGAGATTTACGGAAGTTTGAAAGCAAGAATTAAGTTTGATTATTAAAAAAAGATAATTGTAGGAATA
The DNA here is from genome assembly GCA_037974625.1 of Cucumis cinereus. Lineage (NCBI taxonomy): Eukaryota > Viridiplantae > Streptophyta > Magnoliopsida > Cucurbitales > Cucurbitaceae > Cucumis > Cucumis cinereus. The sequence goes on along the minus strand of JBBPDJ010000019.1, from coordinate 3,560,078 downwards.
GGAATTAAGTTTGTACAAATAAGCTAAGACCCTATCATTAATATAGGTATTGATACATGTGATAATATTAAAAACAAACTAAAATCAAGCTCTTGTTTCAATAAGTGGGTATATTAAAATTTTGGACATTAATGATAGTGGATGCGTCTTTTAAATTAATGAAATTTTGAGTACTTCGACATTGTAATTCTCCTATTATTTCGTTGTCAAATTCTAGAATGACATGATATAAGTCTCTATCATTAATAAATTTCTATCACTAAAATAAATAAATGGATACTATAAAATTCTTCCAAACTTTGAAACATTTAAAGAAAAAAAGTGAAAAGAAAATTCTTGTTTTTTGTTTAATTTCTAAAAGAATTTGGAAAATGCCAACCCAATCTATCAAACCATATTAAGCCAAATAAATTAGAAACATCAATTCGATGAAGAAATCGTAGAACAATTGAATTGGTAAATGTGTTTTAATAACATGGTTTACCTACCGATAAGCCTCTATACGTCCTCTAATTATCTCCTCCTTCCTCCAGCTCAAGTTATGGAAGAAGGAACCGAGAAAAAAATGTCAACAACAATGAATTTTATCAGATAACACATGTCTAACAGTACTACCATGTGATCGCATTCTTAACACTAAAAATTAATTGTTATAAAATTTAAAATACATACATTAGTTCATGTGATTTTAACTTGACAAACAATTTATTCAATATTATTATTATTATTATTATTATTATTATTATTATTATTATTATAGGGACAGATCTAATAATGAGAAGAGAAACTGACAAATAATAATAACATAAAAAAAAAAAAGAAAAATAAAAACGTGGGATTGTGTACCTATCTTTCTTCAATAAATAATTAATCGATGGATGGGGAAATGGCTGTACACTTTGTCCTAAGCTTTTTCCTTTTCTCCATTTCCATCTATCAATAATCATAATAAGTTAATATTAAATAAATAAATAAATAAAATAGTTATCAAACATAATCTAAATGATCACAAAAAATAAAATAAAAGAATATAAGAAGTGGTGCTTCAATCCACGTCTAGAAAGACTATAAAACAGATTAACCACTGAACTAACTAATGATGTTGTTATTTTGTCATTTCTATATATATATAAAGAGCATAAAGTTGATGGTGCTTCAAACCCCTAGACCTATAATAAATCCACGGTGACTCTAACACCAAGAACAAAATAGATAAGACTGGAATCCTTAAATTATCAGGAAGGCCAACTTAAATTTCATTTATATCACATTTCAATTATATATATGTTAAGAAGACGTAAAATTGAAAATGAAAGGAATGAAAAGGACACATATTCGTAAACAAAGTATATACACAAATTAGTGGTCACCACTCTTAATGTTAGGTCCTTTTATATTTGTCAATTCTAGGGGAAAGAAAAAAAAAATAAGACGTAAAAAGAACCATGAAGGACACATATGTATCTTATTCATTGAATTGTGTTAATTCAAATAAATATAATAAATTTTTGTGTTGAGTCTTGTTTCTAATAGATTTATTAATTTGAAAAAGATATAGAACCTATTAAACTTTTTTTTTTTTTTTTAATTTAAATGACTTAGCTATAAAATTAAAATATTTAAATATTTATTAAGCACTTTATTAAGTTTAGGAAATTTATTAGGTAAAAATTTGAAATTTCAAAACCAAACAAAGTAAAATTTTAAAATCAAGTGATTATGAATTGAAGCGAGAAGTACTGTAGATCCTTAGACGTTCCTCTAGATTGTTACGTGAGAAGAGATTCTCAAACTTACGATGAGTCTAAGTTTATCTAGTGACATAGTTTTCATTTGAAGATGGAATGATAAAACAAAATTTTGTTGAGAGAGAGTTTCACACTTAGGGGAAACCTGTGTTTCTTCGGAAGATTCTCACTCTTAGAAAAAGTCTAAGTGATCATTCACTAAGTTTAACAATCCATGTATTATTGTAATAGCCACTTATTTACAGATAAATATAATTCAACTTTGTAATCACTTGATTTTATATATTAGTGAAATTATCTTTCCTTGACACAATGCCCTCTAGACGTAGATGATATTATACGAAATTGGATTACCAAACCTTGTGTTTTGTTGTGGAGTATTTTTATCTGTCCTTAGAAATGATAACATTGTATATTAAAAAAGAAAACCTTCCAAATTCAATGACCTATTAAACAATTTTAAAAGTTAAAAGTATTTGTTTTATTACAATAAGAGATCGAGAGGAATTTAAACCTCATGCCCTCTACACAATGAACACGAGTTTTTGCTTTAGGTGAACTATTCTTATTTTTATTTGACAATATGTTGTATAAGAAAATTAACCGTCTAACCTTGAAGTTGGATATTTTTTTTAAAAAAATCATAATTAAAAAAAAAAAAACAAATAATGAATATAAAGTAACAGTTTGGTCCATTTGTTTGGAAATATTAAATTTCGCTGTTTTTCCTACTCAGACCCCCACATCTTCTCGCTCCAGTTCTCTTCTCCCAATCCTTCTTCCTTCACTCCAACCGTCGCCGCCGCCGCCGGAGATTTCTCTCCGACATGAAGCTCCCCGGTAATTTTCTTCTTTTCCTCTCCGCCCTGAGCTCAAATGCTTTTTTTGGTCCCTCCTGTGTGGGTTTATGATTATAGTTTTGGTTTAGATCTGGGCGGAAATGATGGAGGAATCGTAAACCAGGCACGGATGATCGCCGTGTCGCTGGTCGGCATTGTGGCCGCCGCCGGAACACATTATCACTGGGGCTGGAAGTCAAGGTCTTCTTCGCCAGGCTTCGTTGAGGATCAAAAAATCGTGCCGATCATCGGACGGACAGAATCCGGCCGTGCCGCCACCATTGAGGCGTTCCCTGACTATGTTGGTAAGTTCCCAATAATTTAATTTTATTTTTTGGGATTCCTTCTTCAATTATTCGGAATTAATCTTCTTTTTAATCAATTAAGATTAAAATATAACCTCCTTGTTTATGCTTTTCTCCTCTTAGTTTTTTATTTTTTTTTTAGGTTTATTTTTAGAATTTTTTTTAAAAAATTGAAAAAAAAAACAAACAAACTGTTTAAGTAAAAAATCACTTAAAGACAAAAAAAATGGAAAAAAAAAAAACAAACTGATTTTTCTACAAAATGTAAACATTTTGTTAATTTTTCCTTGACAATTTTATTTATTTTTAAATATAACAAAATTAACCGAAATATTTATAAAATTTTTGTTATATTTTATAAATATTTTTAATAATTTATTCTTTATCCTATTTTTCTTTATTTTTATTTAATGATAGGGTAATTTTTGTCTTTTTTTTTTAAAAAAAAATTATTTTTATTGATAACTCAAAAAAATGTAGAAAAAAAAACTTGTAACAATACGGGAGTTGAGTGTCAACTTAATTTTTTTTAATTTTTATTGTTTTATAAATAGAGTCAACTTTCACTTGGTATGGTACTGGTTGCACACGATTTTTTTTTCTTTTAAACATTTTATTTGTTATCACGTATAAAAATAATAAAAATGTGGGATTTACCTTAATTATTGCTCTTGCGAAATAAATATCATTATAATTTTCTAAATCAAATTTTTGTGAGTTTGTTGAGAAAAAAGCCCCAGAATTATGAATTTAGTTTTTATTTGGCTTCTATAATTTAAAATCTAACACTTTTGTCTCTAGAATTTCAATAACGTTCTATTTTAGTTTCTAAGATAACAAGACCGTTAGTAACTTAACGTAAATAGACTAGAATGATAATTAGATTAATTTTAAATAAAATATATCGACGATGAGACACTTTTTGGAATCCAATTTTTTATTTTTTATTTTTTAATATTTCTCACCTCTTTTTTCCTCTTCCTCTTCATATCCTCTCCTCTCTACTTTCTCCTCCATATTCTAAGAAGGCTTATACTAAACAAACACCAAAAGTAACGAAGAAGACATGACAATAGATTTGGATACAACTAACAACTTTCTCCTTTTTTTTTATGTTTTGTTCTTAAGCTTTCAAGAATGTCGATTTGTACAGAGTGGAGATGATAATTGGCAAAGAGTTTTTTTTGGTGTGATTAAATTGAAACTTTGTGTTTGTTAGGACTTAGTTTAGTTTGGGGCTTATGCTCATTCATACGCCCACGCATAGTAACCTTGTATTAAGAAAAAAAAACATTTTTTTTAGAATAAAATTGTTACATCATCAATATGTTTTAGTTTAAAATTAGTATAGTTATCATTCTAGTCAGCTTTATGTTAAGTTTCTAACAATTGTCTAGGGATCAAATAGAAACTAAATTCAAAACTTAGAGAAAAAAATGTTATTTTTTTCCCTAATATAATTAGTCAACATTTTTTAATTTTCCTTATCTAAAATTTTATTTTATTATTATTAATTAAAATCCTAAGGGGGTGAGTGGTTAGGTATGGACATTATTATGTCTTAATTTCCACCTATGAGTGAAGGAAGGGAAAGAGAGAAAATAGTGATGATTTCTTCATCATTATTTTGTAAAAAAAAAAAAAAAAAACATAAATATCTAAAACTAACGTAGTTTAGAGGTCAGACATTCGACTCACTAAAAAAGAGTAATTTGCATTTGGAGTGCAGCACGACAATTGGGATTTAGAGATGTTGGGGAGTGTCCAAAGTTGGGGAAGCTCATAAATGATTATTTGAAGAAGAAGAAAGGGTGTGAAGAATGGATGTATGAATATTTGGTTGATGATAAGGATGCAGATTCATTATATGTGAAGCTCATTCAGGAGTTGGAGACTTGTATTTTGACCTACTTTGCTTTTCATTGGGATAAAGCTCCTCAAATCGTTTCTCAGGTACTCACACCCTCAACTTTCATCACCCATATTTACCTCATGAAAATATTTACAATATTTTATATTCTGTAGTCTATCCGTGTGTCTATTATTCGTAGAATCTAAAATTTCTCGAAAAAAAATTGTTTTACAATAAATAAGGTTTTGTCCATATTCTTTTTGAGTGAGCGGTCCCGTAGGATGCGTAGTTTTATCTGGTGGAACAAAGAATCTTGTTTAGATAGAGAATAGAGTGAGTGAGAGGAATATTTTCCTTTTTTTTTTTTTGCAAGCTAAACACGTATATATATATATATATCTCTTTTCTATATATTTTTAACGGACATTAACGAAAATATTTACACACGTAAGAAAATTTTATATTTTATACGTGTTAAAATGCGATAGATCTAGATAAATATCTGTTACAATTTATCATAAAGAGAAAATAAAAGTTTACTATATTTATAAATATTGTCAACCGTTTTGTTATGTTTGAAAAAATATGTGAAAAAAGTTCATTATCATTGTTCTTAATATTGTGATTATATAAACACAATTTTTATTTTTTTAATTTGATTATTTAATGAGTTGGATAATCTTATAATATATATTTGAATTATAAAGTTTGAACTTTTGAAAGGTGCACATCGATAATTAAATAACTTAAGAGATTGATTGTTTTGTTTAGATTAGAAGATTTAAGAAATTTTATCCCTTCAGAGAATTTTATGGAATGGTAAGTTGGATAAATGACGTTTAAGTAAAAAATAATGAGATATCTAGTACAATGATAAAATAATTGTATTTATAGCACAAAAATTAGTAAAAAACTAAAATGTACATGCCTAACTACCATTTCAAAGGTTTCTTCTCGGTTTCTTAAAATTAAAAGCTATCAGTGATAATATTCATCATTGATTGGCTTTCAATTTAAAAAATGTGTTAGGTAGCTTCTATCAGTGATATCCACGCTAAATGATAGACTTGACATTTTAAAAAAAATTTGCAACTAGTCAACATTTACTATTTTTAACTTATTTTGTCATTATTCTATATTTTTAATTGATTTTTTAAATTGTGTTATCTGCTGCAATTTTTCTTTACATAAATAATGGACATCCCAATAGCTTATATTAAAAGAAGTTAGAATATTTATTAAGAAAAATTGTAAAAAATATAAAAATGGACAAACTATTTACACTTCACACAAAAAAGAACCACCGAAAGAAAAAAAATCTATTATACTTGATTTAAAAAACTCCAAACTAATAATTATATTAATTTAATCTCTAATATTTTAAACCTTGGTCTTTCTTACTTGTATCAATTTTAACTCTACATTATATTTTATTTGAAAATACTTACGAAATTTTAAGGTTTAAATAGATGTTTTTTTGTGAAATTTTAGGGATTAAATTAATACACTTATGAAAACTTAAAGTTTAAATTGATACGAATTCAAAAAAATTAAAGTTTAAATTGATACACAACCTCAAAATTCAGAATCTAAAATCTAAATTGATAAGTTATTGGTCTATGATTTAAATAGATACAATTTAAAACTTTCGAGATATAAATTGATATTTGTCCAAAAATAATAAAAAAAACTTTTTATAAAGCTCTTTCCCTTTCTATTTATTATTATTATTACAATTTTTAATGGCTCTCCACTTTTGAACATGATTGTGAGATGTATATGTAGTTTATTGGAGTGGTTGAGTGACATTATTATTCTTTAATATTATTATTTATAATAAAGTAATGTGTTACATTTCCTCACGTTATCCACCAAATCCCAATAATGGATAATATTTTGCTAAAACAAGTCTAATTATATTAGTATATCGCCAACCATGTTATATCATCTTAATCATATTGTTTTTTTTTTCTTTAATATTCTATGGACAAACATTATTGTTGTAAACCCTAATTTTGAACTGACAAGTTTATCAAAATTGTGAATTTTGATCGGACTTTTATATGTCGATTGACATGAAATGAACTTTTATTTAGGTTTATCAAAATTGTGAGATGAAAAATGAAATTCAACCATGTTAATTACCGATGAACTAAATTTACTTTAATTTGGTCTAATTATATAAAAGTTGCAATTAATTAAACATGGTTAATGTTGTATTAGAGTACTTCATATGTCCATTGAAATTGGTTGATGTAATTATTTTTATTTCTTAATTATTCAACAAATTATAGCTTATACACATATATGAAAATATTAATTAATTATCTTTAATTTGTTGGGTTAATGCAGGCATTGACGGATGAATCGGAGCACAAAACTAAGCTCAAGGGCTTTCTTATGGCCGCCACAAGGTTATTTTCCTATTCTTGCCTTTAAAAATACAGCTGCTTTAAGCCAAGAATAGGACTCTTTAGATAGCAACACAGGAGCACGTTAACGTTTAAAAAATATAGTTAAATTTTACTTTTTATGATAAATCACGATAGACATATATAGATATCTATCAACATTTATCACAAAATTGAAAATAATTTTTTTTACTATATTTATAAATAAGTTAGCTTTGTTATATTTGAAAACATCTTTAAAAACATATGTTTTTATATTAAATTGATTGGATTTTGAAAAAAGGACAATAAACATAGTTATTCATACAGTATTACGTCTCATATGAAATTTAATGAATAACAACACCTCAATCGACACTAACACTATATTTTGGTCATTGAGTTTGCTAGAGAGTATGATATAAAAAGTAAATTTAACTTAAAAAGTTTCAATGTAGGTATATTAATTTTGTATAGTTTGAGTTAAGGATTATTATTATTATTATTATTATTATTAGTGCAGGAAACAGAGGTTCGAAAGGGTGACGAAGGAGTTGAAAGTGACGAGGGTTATATCGACTCTAGTGGAAGAAATAAAAGCAATCGGCGGCGGCGGCGGAGTGGAGGTTGATTCTAAATGCACCGACGTTATGGCGCCGGTGGCCCTCAACAAAAGGAGTCCCGTTCTCCTTCTCATGGGCGGCGGAATGGGAGCCGGCAAAAGCACCGTCATCAAAGACATCCTCAAAGAGTACGTTTCATCATATCATTTCTAGATACATTTTCAAACAATTCGTTTCACCACCGTTTCTTTTCTCTTTTAAGATTTAAGTTTATTTTTTCAATGTCTTACATCTTCTTTTAAATATAATGTTGAATTCTTTGACCAAATTTTAAAAACGAAAACAACTTTGTGAAAACTACTTTATTAGTTCAAAGTTTGGTTTGATATTTTTAAACTATAGACGGAATGCAAATAACGAAAGAAAAAAGTTGGAAGTGAAAGTAGTGTTTTTAAACTTAAATAAAATGGTTATCAAATGAGATTTTACTAAACTAACTTTATATAACTTTTTTAGACCATTCTGGTTGGACGCCAAACCAAATGCAGTGGTGGTAGAGGCGGATGCTTTTAAAGAAAGCGACGTCGTTTATAAAGCAATTAACTCCATGGGTTGCCCTGATGACATGCTTCAAACCTCTGAACTGGTATATATCATACTCTCTATTACTCCATTATGTTAGATATTATATTAAATTTGTTTTCACCCATTAGTTTAAACTTTTTGGTTAAAGAGTGATATAAGATGGTATCCGAGGAGGTTGGTTTACCCCTATATTGTTTTTTCCTCTTCAATTAATATTAATTTACAGGAGAAATATTAAATATTATATTAAATTTGTCTTCACAAAAAAAATTTAAATTAGCCGTGAGTGTAAATTTAATTATATATCATCAAACACATTAAATATTTTATTTTCACTATTTGTTCTTCTTTACTAATTAAAACCTTTTTACATCTCAATTATATTATATTAATTAATTGAAGGTTAACGTCCGAGACCAAAAGTGAGCATTATACTAAAACTAGTGCAATTAACAGGGTCTCCCCTCTCCTCTCTAAAGATAGATTATTTTTTTAATTATGTAAATGACCTTTCATAATTAACCCTCTTGTGCATATAAAAAGATTGTTAATTGGTGAATTTAATTATAAATTAATACTTGAACCAATCAGGTACACCAATCATCGACGGACGCAGCATCGTCATTGTTGGTGACTGCACTAAACGAAGGTAGAGACGTGATCATGGACGGTACTCTGGGATGGGAGCCATATGTAGACCAAACGGTTGAGATGGCTAGAAATGTTCATAAACATCGGTATCGTATGGGGGTTGGCTACAAAGTCAACGAAGATGGGACCGTCATTGAAAATTACTGGGAACAAGTGAGTCCAGAAGAAGAACAACAATATGATTTCGACGGGATTGTAGAGAAAGATCGAAAGCCTTATAGAATCGAATTGGTTGGTGTTGTTTGTGACGCACATTTGGCTGTTATTAGAGGCATAAGGTAAGATATAACACACAATATATAATAGGTATAAATTTAAATCTCTCTCTCTCTCTAAATTTGTAATTGTAAACAGGAGGGCAGTTATGGTTGGGAGGGCTGTGAGGGTGAACTCACAATTGAAGTCCCACAAAAGATTTGCAAAGGCTTTTCCCAGATATTGTGAACTTGTTGATAATGCCAGGCTCTATTCCACCAATGTATTGGGCAAATCACCAAAGGTAAATAAATTAAATCTCTCATCTCCTTTTAGAAAAAAAAAAAAAAAAAAAAAGAAGTGTTTTGAGTTATGGTATTAAAAATGGATTGCATGCAGTTGATTGGGTGGAAAGATGGAGATAACAAGTTATTGGTAGATCCAGAAGAGATCAAATGTGTTTCAGTGATAAGTAAGTTGAATGAGAATGCAAATTCAGTATATGAACTTTACCAAGACGCAACCAATACATTAAATGAAAAAGGTTGTATATGGAAAGAAACTGTTCTGTCATCTTCAAGGCCCTCTGTTCAGATGGAGTTGAAGGCTTCTATACAACGCATTGAATCAAAATAGCAATGGAAGAAGAAGAACGTCTTTGTTTCATAGCACTTTGAGATGACTGTTCAGTTTTAAAGCTATTGTCTGATCTGTGGAGAGAGTGTGTTTAAGGGTTTGCATGTAAAGGGAGATGGAGTATTTTGAATTTCAAATCCTAAGCATAGGACGTGTTATATAAAAAGCGGTGGGAGTAACTATTGCCATTGTTGAATGCTTATTGATTTGACTTGTTATATTCGACTTTAGACTTTAGTTATTCTATCCTTTTTTTTAACAGCACGTGGAATACCAAAAATTAATATCTGATTTTGAAGTTGATGATATACGATAATGTATCAATTGAAATATACAAAACTTTCTCTATTAAATAATTGTATAAATTTAATCCACTACAAACACAATCAATGAGTTAATCGTCTTGTTTTACGAATCGTTTGGATTGCATAGATTAAATAGAGTAATGATTAGGTGCATCTTATGATAGACCTATCCACATGTTACCCGTCTCTTCCACACACAAAACAAATTAAAAGTTATTGTTTTAAAAGTATTTTTTTTTGTGTGTGGTATAGAGATAAAAAAGTGTTTAGATGGGTATTCAGGATGTACCAAGTTTTTCCTATTAAATATATTATATATCTAAGACAATTAATATATGTGTTTGGATGGATGTGCAAGATAATTAATGTTTGAAAGTTAAATATTTGTGCTCAATACAATAATTTGTAAAAATTAAAATTAAATAATTACTTAACTAAATGTTAGTGATCAATTAAATTGAAGAAAAATTATCGAAAATATAAATATTTACAAAATATTTACACTTTATAGAAAAATCTAAATGTAATGAATTTTTGTTTTTTAATGGTTTTTTTTCAATGAAGTGTAAATAGTTTTTTTTTATTATTTTTTTTATATATATCTGAAAAAACATATAAAAGGAATATAAAGTCAACTGTGACAATAAGTTATTAAATTATACAAACAAAACATTGTATAAATTCTGATAATATAACTTTATGTTTAAATTATCTAGAGATATGCAAAGGTATTGTTGGACATTTTTAGTACTAAAATATTGGGCCTATAATGGGCTTCATGTAGGCCCAATTTTGAAGCCCGTATTATCAAAACTGGTTCCACCTAGGGTTTCCGCCATTGGAGTTGCTGATTGTAACCAATATATATATATATATCGCCAAAAATCGATAGCAAACGTCTTTGCAGATTCTGAAGCATCCTCGCGCCGATTAGGTCTACACCTTCTCTTCCCGGAGATCCGAAGACGTTAACCATGGTAAGTTTCAACCTTTCTTCTCTACCATTTGTTGTTCCTTTTCCAGTTTCTTTAATGGTGCTGCCTCGGTCTCCTTTCAGGCGGATGTGGAAGCCGATGTTCCAGTTGCTGGACAGCAGCCAAAGAAGAGGACGTTCAAAAAATTTAGCTTCCGTGGTGTCGATTTGGATGCTTTACTCGACATGTCCACCGATGAGCTTGTTAAGCTCTTCACTGCCCGTGCCCGCAGAAGGTTGCTTCGATAGAATGTGTCCTGAAATGATTTTGAGTTCATTCGTTTCTTACCTTTTTTTCTTTACGTTGCTTTTTTATGATGTTGGTATAGGTTTCGTAGAGGTTTGACAAGGAAGCCAATGGCCCTTATCAAGAAGCTCCGCAAAGCGGTAAGTATCTTTGAAATCCTTTTCTGTCAATTCAATGTGCGAATGATTTTGCCACATAGTATTGGTTTTGATTCGTGCTGGTGATGTTGTTTTCTTAATCTGGGCATGGTTTAGATTAAGTTTTTCTTCAATGTTCTTGATGAGTAGCTAGGTGCAAAGTAAATTTATTTAATTGGGGCATGATATATTCGTTATATAGTTCTATTATATGAGATTTCCAAGAATAAGTTTCGACGATATATTCAATCCTATTAGTTGCTAAGCCTTGTTGCATTTTGCTAGTCTTTTAGTGAACATCAATAAACTAAAATTTGGGGAATTTCCATTGTCAATGATCTTTTGCCCTATATCTAATTGTGCTCTGAATCTTGTGTGTCAAATGCGTCAAAGTTACTGTAGGAAATTATATACCATTGGATTAGTTTAGGCTAAGAATGTAATCAGCAGTTTGGTATCAGTTTGAAAACAAATGAATGAACTCTCTCTATTTCTCTGAGAACTTCTCTACTATCACTTTAGTTTGGCTAGCTTGTCCTTGTCCAACACTTGTTGGACACTTGCACACTCCGGAACCTGGTGGACACCCGAACACTTCCCATTGCAACATATGTGTTAGGCATGCATAGAACAGTCCTTGAGTAGACCAAAAAGACACATATGACAATAATAATAACTTTTGAGAGAGTGGAATACATTAAGCTGCTTCTTTTAAGCATATACATGCATCAATTCATTTATTATGATTTCTTACTATAAAAATGATAAAAATTTGTAAAAATGAATATTATTTGTAAAAATGAATATTATTTGTAAAAATGAATATTTTTAGTAAATGTGTCCTTGTCCTGCCGTGACCTAGATTTTTAAAAAATGGTGTGTTGCTGTGCCCGTGTCGTGTCGTGTCATATTTGTGTGTCGTATCCGTGTCCGTGCTTCTTATTTTTTGGGTCTAACTTGAAAGCTAGTTTGTTTCACCCAGAAATTGTATGCCCTGTTTTTGCTATTTGATTTCGCATAATCTGACATGGGAACTTGCCCAGTGGTGGATGTGTTCATTGCTGTTCCTTGAGTCGTTGAATCTTGTTAGTATGTTGTTGTGTTATTTCTTGCATTTGCCTTGTTTTTGCTATTGGAATTGTCATATCCTATCATGAGATTTCAAGATCATCTAACAGTGGTAGTTTTGGAATTTATTGTGCCTTTGGGAAGTAAATGTACTGCAGATATCTGAAATTCATCACTTTATTCCTATTGCTATTTACTTTCATTTTGCGTCTTGTTTTTATATGTTCTCCTCACTGATGAAGTGTTTTTGAACTTGAATTCCATTCTGGATCTCTCTTCTTCCCCTACCTCAGAACCGAACAGTTTAGTTATTCTCTTATTTCTCGTCTGATTTACTTTTCTTTAATGTATAGAAAAGGGAAGCACCTCCTGGTGAGAAGCCAGAGCCCGTACGAACTCACCTTAGGAATATGATCATTGTGCCCGAGATGATCGGAAGCATTATTGGTGTTTACAACGGGAAAACCTTCAACCAAGTTGAAATCAAGCCAGAGATGATCGGGCATTACCTAGCAGAGTTCTCCATTTCATACAAGCCAGTGAAGCACGGTAGGCCCGGTATTGGTGCTACCCACTCTTCAAGGTTCATTCCTCTCAAGTGAAAATCAGAGTCAACTTCTTGGTTGCTTAGTTTGTTATATTTCTACAAGAGAAACTTTGATGTCGATCAGATTTTGTTCTTAGTTTTTTTCCCAATTTTCTATATGCTTGATATCTGATTAGTACGATGGAGGGTGGAGCTATTTAGTTTTCGAAGCCGTTGTTACTACTGTTCAAATCTTTATTCTACTTGTTTCAATTAAATGTAGACTTTGCTGCTTCCTAGTTTTGTTTTCTGTCTTACAAAATGTTGTGTATTACCAATTTTCTATATTTATTTTCGAAGTCAGGATGGATTCTATGTGCTATTAAATGACAAATATTGACGTTTAATTGTAAAAATGAAATATAGAGAACATGAAGAAAAATTGACTTTTGGGTTTAGTTTCGATTTGTTTGAATCAAATCTTAACACTTTGGTCCCTAAGATTTTAATAGTTGGATTAATCTGATAATTTTGTTAATTTAACGGAGGAAGTGGGAGTGTCTCGTTGTTCATCGACACCATAAGTGCTAACAGTTCCAGAGAACCTGAGGGTGAAATATTCAACCTCTATCTCTCTCAATTCAAAATTTTTGCATAAATTACAACAATTATCAAAGAGAAGAAATTACAATTTTCAATTTTCAACTCAGCTTCAAAAATGACAATGACGATCCAAAACTTTGCTATCTCAATGCGTACTTTTTGACATTAGAATGCTTCAAAATAGCTCTATTTAATCCACAGGTTGTGGATTCTTCGAAAATTTAAATGCTATCTGTGTTCCATGGCTATCAACAATGGGGAACCTCTCCCTCTTCCAACGTTTTTATTTTTTATTTATTAAAAAAATAAAACTTTATGTCCTAAAATAGGCTCATCATCAATTTATTATTGTAGTTTAAAATTAAATCAATCATCATTTTAGTTAGCTTAGTAAACCAAAACAATATTATTTTCTGAAAACAAAAATGTTTATTAAATAATTATCAATTAAGAACTTAAGTCTTAACGAGAGGGTTGCATTCTTGTGAAGTTTTCTACTCGCACTTTGTTTGGACCTTGTGATGGCTCCTCTTGTTCATTGAGTGCATTTGCATTTGCAAACATCTTAATCTGCAAATAGTCCGTTCTTATATTTACCTCTCTCTATATATTAATATTAAAGGATGTGTTTGATAAATTTTGCAATTTCTTTTTAAAATCTTTTTATATCCAAGTTTGTTCGGTTTGTTATATATAAAAATGTTCTTTTATCGCTGTCAAATTATTGTAAAGAAAATTTTCGCAAACAATCCAACTCGTTGATAGCACCTTGTGGTACGAGCTTAACGAGGCTCCCACCTTCTTTGGCGTCCCCTAAATCCAAACCCTAAACCTTAAACTCAAAAACTTGTGCCTCGTTCGTCACTGAGGAACCAGTTTGCCTGCAAGTCATTTTTCTAAAAATTGGTTTCGAGGATTTATCCTAAACTAACTTATTTTATAAACTCTTGTATAAAAAAAAACTTATTTTATAAATTCTTTAAATTTATTTTGAGTGATTTTCAAACATTTGAATTTTTTTAATTGACTATTTTTTTAAAAAAAAAATCAAACACTTGAAAAGACATTCTAAAACACACTCTAACCCTTGTGGCAAAATGATTGACTTATTATTGGATTGAATTCAAGATGTTCGTGAACTAGTTGAACTTTATTGTCATTGATTTTTAATCTTATTCAAACTTAATTTTTTCATTGATTTTTCACATCATATCACCTTCGAGTTAAATCGATGTTGAGTTTTATTTTTCTATCGCATCCAAAACTTTCATTTCCAAGTAACAAACTTGGGAAAAATCACATATATTTATTTTTTTAAAACTTCATTTAACTCTATTCTTTTAATTTTGTAATCAATTGCCTATCTACGATATTATTTGTAGTTATTTTTTCACTTCTTTTTTAAATTCTTATAGATGATAAAAAAAATTGAAGCTATTTACAAAATATAGTAAAAAAAATTTAAATAAACTATAAAAAATTTAAGAGATTTTGCTATATTTTATAAATAGTTTCAATTGTTTTTTCTGCTATATTTAAAAATGTTCCAAATAAATTTCTATAATTTAGTATACTTTTATTTATGGATATTGAATGCTATAATAATTGTTTATACATTCTTTATGAAAACGACTCTTTGTATATTTTAAACCTATATAATATACGTGTCGTCATCAATAATAATTTTCCTAAGTTGATTAACTCCCAAAGAAACGTGTTAATTTTTCTTTTAAACAGGAAATTAACGTGTTAATTAAATGTAGTATATTCAAATTAAAATCACATATATTAAATTAAAAAAAAATCATTCTTAAATCCACACGATTAGAATTAGAAGTGAAATACATAAACAACATTAATAGGAAAAGAAAATAAAAATAATAAAATAAAACCTAATTTCCCACGTGCCCACGTGGCTATATAGATTTCAAATTCTGGACCCACCTCGTGGGCCCCGTTATCATTATTAAAATTAAAAATAACTTTCTTTAATTTCTTTGGATCCTTCGTTGTATTGCCTTTGAAATTTCCTCTCTGCTTCGTTTAGCGTCAGCTGTAATGCTCTTTCTACTTCGGCAGCTCCCATCTACAAATCTCAACCAAACCAACATTAAAAAAATAATGTAAATTATTCGACCCGAATCTCGTAATGATGTCGGATCAGTATCCACTAGTTTTTAGGAGATCATATGCAGTATTCTTACATGGGTATCAATGGCTAATTGGGCTGAGAATTGGGAGTTGAAGAAAGTGGCATGAATAGCTTTGGAATTTACTCCAACAGTTTTAAGAACATTGAGAACAGTTATCATTGAGTTTATCCCACAAGAAGTGTTGCCCAATGCTACATTTATTATTCCTTTTTCCTTTTCTCTCTTCTTCATTGCTATTGCCATTTCCAACTCTGAGTTTCTCCTCTTTAATGTCTTCTCTAAGCCTTTCATCTCTTGTATTGTTCTCGCTGCGCTTTGAACGATCGAGTTCTTATCGTTCTATGGAAAAAAAAACCAACGATGAATGGTGAGTATATGAATCTAACGAGACATACGAGATGATTATCATTTAATTCACGTCAGTTTCAAAAAATAATAAGTTAAAAATCATATTACGACATGGTTTTATAAATTATACCTTAGTGTTTCTCGGGAGCATAGAGTGGAGTGCCAAATAACTCTGTTTCTGTTTCTCTCTTCTCATTCTCTCATTCAACATGTGTCGATGACATTTTTCTCTCTCTAAATCCCCTAGAGAAATAGGTTCTTTCTTTTCATGCCAATGCTTCCTCCAGTACTCAATCATCCTCTTGTTCACATTCCTAGAATCATAGCTTGTGGAGGCGGAGGCATTATTGTCTTGTCCCAATCCGGTACCTGGTTGAGACAGATAGGGTACGAAAGCACTTATCTGTCTCGCAGGAGCAGGAGTAGGGTCAGAGACGGGAACAGAAATGGGAGCATCGAGCCAAAAGTGATCGTAATGCCAGAAATCGACAGGAAAAGTATCATCCATATCAGGTGGGTGATGAAGTTTTAGAGTTTGGTGGAAGAGCGAGGAAAGGAGAAGAAAAGAGTAGAGGGGAAATGAAATTGAGAATTGTGGGATTGGAATTAATATGTGTGTGTATATATATATATATATATATATATATATGTTTTGGTTAATAATAATAAATGAGGTTATTAAACACGTGGTCAATGAGATAATTATGGTTATTTATTTAATTTAGGACTATTATTGGGGTTTATTTTTGGTGGACTAAATATTATGTTTGGTCAAACTTCATGTGTGGTTCATTTTGGAAGACTTGAAGAGAATTGGGACTAAGACAATGATAAATCTTCACACTATGACTGTGGATCCCACTCCTTCTCAATTGCTTCAAATTTTCTAAGCTTACTAGACCACGTAAATATATCCACCTAGGCACTTATCAAAATTAGTATTTAAATACAAACCGTTAATTTCTTGTGATAAAAATAATTTATAAAATTAAATAAAAGAGGTTAAAGTGCTCGTACCATTAATATGATGATAAATTTATTTAAAGTTTGAAAAGAACTATTTTTAAAACAAATCATATAGATATTTTTATTTTTTTTAATTCATATAGATACTCTCGTATTTCTCTTAACTTTTCAATTCTTAGCATGCACCAATTTTCTTAACCATCAAAATAAAAACCAAAATTTTAAGCAAAAATACACAAAATTTCACAAAACTACAAAATCAAAATCTCTTCTTAAAACATTCTAATATGATAAATAGTCAAATAAAAAAATATATTTGGCTATTAAAATACTTAACCACTAACGTACAATTTTGTTAAAATATTTAAGTCTTAAAATCATAATTTGGTGTTTTATTTATTATCTTCTTGTTATAGTTTAATATCTTAATTAATTAAAGTGTGCATTTATATTTATTTATTTAGTTTAGATAAACAAGTGTCAAATAGTTTAAAAAAAAATAGAAAAAAGACGTATTGAAGAGGGAAAGATGAAAAATAGAGACAATATGGTATTAACGGTTTTTGTTCATTCAAGAACTTTTTTCTCTTTTAAGTTTAATGGTAATTTTGAAACATTTGACAATTTAAAGATATTTTTTTACACAAAATTCCGATTTTCTCTCCAAACTCTAACGATAAAGATATATATTTTTTAAACTCATTTTAGAATTTAACAGTATTTTCCATTTTGGACATAAAGTATAAAGTACATAAACATTTTTTTAAAATATAATTTAGCCTATATTATTTTATGTAAGAGTATGATCTTGACCATAGGTATGAAACATGATGATCTAATAATAGATGAGATATATTTGTATCTCAGGCACCTCATTTTCCCAGAGGAATTCATATATATATATATAAAAAAAATGAAACTATTTATAAAATATATATAAATTTTTTTTTTAATCAAGTATAGAAGAATTTGATAGATTTTCTATATTTTGTAAATAATTTTAATTTTATTGCAGTATTATTATTTTTTAATCTTTTTATAGACATATCAAAACTATTTTTTTTATATATAATAATATATTTTAAAGAAGATCTTGTAGATACTATAATTTTAATAAAATCTGAATTTCCATGAAAGAAAAGATTTTTTTAATAGACATATTATAATTATAATAGACTAATTTAAAATATATTATTATATTTAAAACAATATAATTGTCAAAATAAGTTTTAATGGACGTAGCCATAACCCATTATTCTCCATGTTCTAGTTCTTGACAGGGAAGACTTTATCCAGCCGAGTAAAGTGTGTATTCATATAAATTCAAATATAATGATTTTATATAAATTAATGTTCACACTAACATTCTATTTTGCCACGCGGCGGTCCACACCCTATTTCTAAATTTTCAAAGGCACCAACATGGCATATTTAAAAATAATTAGGGTAAATTGAAAAGAGATCAACTAATATGATTATGCACGGTAGTTGCAATTACATTCTCAAATATTTAATTTTAAAAATTAAGGTCCTAAATTTTTACAAATATTAAAATTGAACCGAAATTATTTGACCTAATTCGAACCTTTGAACTTATACAAAATGTTAGTCCAATTTGATCCAACATAATTAACACGTGTATAAGTTTGAGTGTTTATAATTTTTTAAAACTAAAAGTTTGAAGGTACAATTGCAACAATCATCATACTTTAGGGGTGAATTTTGCAATTTGCCAAAATAGTACTTATAATTATATTTTTCAATGTGAGCATGATTGGCATAAAGTATGTACAAAATCCCTATCCATTTTTTGTTTTTTCACTAATAATAATAATAATGATAAATCGTCAAAATGGAGCATAGTTCAATTGAAATTAAATATATGTATAATACCTTTAAGGTCGGGAGTTTGATCCCCCAACCCTACGTATTATTAAATAAAAATTATAAAAATAAATCATAGTTATATTCAACTTCTCTAGTGCCTTTCTCAAATTTTTCTTTATGTATCTTCACTATATGCTAGATCTTAAGCAAAGTGGTTGAATTTCTGTTAGTTACCTCATTGTCAAAATCTGTACAAAATGATAGGATTGGATGTAAGTAGGGTTGCAAGTCCAAATAAATAAAAAATTTTATTGTATCGGTAAAATTTTCAAAGCAGCGAGTGTAACTATTTGGCATACGTGTTGGAATTTATATGAGATATAAATAAATGCAGAATGAACTAAATTATTTCTCAAATTTTCACTTCATAGGGTAGAGTCAAATAAGTAATCGATTATAAAATTGTAAATAATAAATTAAAGGAAAAAATGAGAACGACAATGAAAATTATACTAGTTCGTCCCAAACTCGGAACGTATGATGAAGATTGAAAGAAACCCTCAAACTCAAATAGCCCAACACGAACCATTTGAATCTAACACCACAACTCGGTATCTTGGAATAAAATAAGAGAAACCCTAAACTAATGTCGCAACAAAATCGTGACTTAAAGCAGTAGACGTTCTTTGTTATTTAATATTTTTATAAATAGTTTTGGAGTCGCCACCAGCCATATTAAGATGTGATTGGTCACCCATAAAATATTGGTCTACGTAAATTCAGATTTGGGAGCCAATTGTGTGTAGGAAAGGTGTTAGCACCCTACAACACTCATGAAAATGGTTATCAATTTTTATATTTTAACAACTAAATTACAAAAAGGTTCACAAAACAAATGTTTTGATTTTGTTTTTTAAATGTCCCATGGTTCTCAATTCACATTTAAGATTAAAAAAACATGAATTGATGATTATGAGTAGCACAAGAGCCATTAGAATGCATTGTGGTTTCAAAACATAATTTTATTCACCTCAAGGATATTAAAATATCCAACCATCTTCATCATGGGTGTTTAATGAGAAATTTTGTGAGGAATTAATAAATTTCAAAGAGAGAACTACTCAATTCCATTATAAAATAGAATTATTACTGATATTTTTGAAATTTAATTTATTAATTAAAAAACCAACTTAAGGAAAAATTTCATGTATTTATGAAGTTTTAGTGATAAAACACACAAAGAAACACTACTTTCTCTCAAAATTAGGTTTATAATGAATTTTGTACCTAAAAGATTTTTTTAAAAATAATGATAAATAAAAAAACTCACCCTAAAATAAATATTATTTTTACCCTAATCTTCTAAATGATCATTTGAAATTTTCATGCAAAACAGTGATACATAGTGATAAATGAATAACAAATTAAGCCTAATGTGACAAAGTCAATCACCTTGAATAAATTATCAATTTTAACAAATTTAATAAAAATGACATTCACAAATGACCAAATTAATGCCGATATGAATATCAAATTTAATAAAAATGTCATTTAGTAATAATTAATGGCAATATGAATACCAAGTCTAATAAAAATGACATTTATGCAGTAACAAATTAATGTAATATGAATACCAAATTTAATAAAAATGTCATTCACACTTTAACAATTAATGCCAATATGAACACCAAATCTAAGAAAAATGACATTCACACATATGAAGAAAATCATGCCAATATTAAAACTAAATCTAGTAAATACATAGAACAAATTCATGTCAATATTAAACTAAATCTAACTAATACAACGAAAACAATCTAATGTCAATATTAAAACCAAATGAAACAACAATAGATTTAACAAATTTAAATGAATGCAAATATAAATTAATTTTTTTAAAAAATAAATAAATAAACTAAAAAAATATAGTGAACATCACAGTAAACAACAAATTTTGAATTTGGAAAAAAAATAAAAAATTATAAAAATAAAAAAAACCATGAAATTGAGAAGGAAAAAGAAAGGAAAAAAATATATAGGTGAAAAAATTTCTTACTTTTTTAGCGAAAGAAAAAATGTAATATGGAGTAGTTGAGAGAAGTTAGAGAGAGAAAATATACATGAGATGAGAGCAATTTATTTTTCTTTTTAGGTTAAATTCAATTTTTTTTCTTATTTAAATTAAATTTAGTAAAATAAAAAAGATGAAATAAAATAAAAATAAATAGACAAAATATAGTATGTAAATACACACTATATTTTTAATTTATTATTTTTTTGAATGAACCTCCAAAATTTAGCAAATAAAATTAATTCACCTCACACAGAGCAAATCACAATCTTTCTTCAATATCAAGTAAAAGAAATGGAAGTGAGCTTTGTAATTCAAATTCCCAATGTGAGTGGTTTTTCACCCTAATTAGACTTCTGTCATTGGTTTAGCTAAAAATTTTCATCATAATTCTTCAACTTTAAAATCTGACATCTCCATTTGTGTGTCTAATATGTACTATTATATATATATATATTTACAAAAATAATGTAACTATTAAATATAATATTAAAAATTTAAGATTTAATTAGAAACAATTTTTTGATATGATACAAAGGTTAATTTTTAAACGTTGTTTTTATATTTGATGAGATTTTTAGATACTAATTAAAAGTTTATATATCTAATTAGACATTTTATATATGGAATAGTGTTTATATATTTTAGTTTTCAAAAATTAAAAATCAATAAGCAAATAGTTATCAAAT
The DNA here is from genome assembly GCA_037974625.1 of Cucumis cinereus. Classification (NCBI taxonomy): domain Eukaryota; kingdom Viridiplantae; phylum Streptophyta; class Magnoliopsida; order Cucurbitales; family Cucurbitaceae; genus Cucumis; species Cucumis cinereus. The sequence goes on along the minus strand of JBBPDJ010000019.1, from coordinate 3,538,401 downwards.
TAGTTTAATTTTTTTTTTAAAAAAAAGATTCTATATAAACATGTGCACACGAGTTTTTCTAACATTAGTGTGTTAAAATTATAAATAAATTTGAAATTTTAAGCAATAAAAACTATTAATTTAATATGGCATTTTGAACAATAGATTCTAGAATTATAGGTTGAAAATTGACCATCACCTGACCACTAAGCCAACCTACAATGTTTAAACTAATGGGCACAGATTTTATATATTTAATACACAAACACGATTTAAAACAATATATATATATATATATATATATATATATTAAAGGATCCAACGTAATGGAACACGTGCCTCCCTTGCTCTTTCATAGATCCGTCCTTGTCCATGAGTTATTTATGGACATACTCTTCCACACACCATCCTTTTCATTGTAGTTTTCTAACCAATACCTCTCTCATTCTCTTTTACTTTTGGTTTTTACAAGCCTCTGGAGGGCTGAAAAAGATCACCAACTAGCTAATCATATGCAAGCCCCTTCTCGAACGGATTCCTCCTTTTTCTCCTCAGCATAGAAGTCGTTTTCAACTGTTGTTTCCCTCCCAAGGGCAGGTTCTTACGCGTTACTCACCTGTTTGTCACTGGAAACACCACTTTCTGTTTGACTTGCATGTGTTACGCATGCCGCCAGAGTTCATTTAAGCCTGGATCGAACTCTCCATGAGATTCAACTCGTTCACTTAAGCCTGGATCGAACTCTCCATGAGATTCAACTCTCCAACCCTTACTGCCCATTGGGGAGCGAACAACTAATGCGTTCCACATATTGAACAAGGTTCTATGGTCGGTCTGTGACCCCTGGATACCGAAGGCGTCGTTGGGTGATCTCGTAGTTCCTATGGGGTGGAATGATGGGGTCGATCCATAGATTTTCCTTCCTTTTGCCGCGTTTCGCTAAAAGGGTTGTAGAGAGATAACATATCCAGATGTTCGTAAGGGCTAACTTGATCCACTTCCTAGGGATCCCTGATGAGAAAACTCGAAGAGCCAAAAAAAAATTACAATTGTTGAAATCTATTTATTTAAGTTATATGTATTGAAAATTCTTGACCAAACTGACACAAACTTCAAACTACGATAACAACCATTATTATTCAACACAGATCAAAATACGAAGGCCTACCAATTCAAAAGCAACGAAGTTCAAAAACAAATTGGGCCCAATGGGCTTTATTAACTTAAAAAGAAGAAAAAGCCCAGTTGAGATGAGGTCCGTCACGTTGCTAAAGAAAGTTGCGACATAGCAGGAGGCCGCGAAACTCGGTGACTGGAAAGGGCAAGCTGCTGCTTCATATTCTTCTTCTTCTTCTTCTTCTTCTTCTTCTTCTTCTTCTTCAGGTCTGCTAAAAAACCCTAGCTTTTTAATCATTCGTTTGTTTATCTTTGATTCGTGTTCGATGGTTCTCATTATGATTATCTGTATGCTCGTATATATTAAGCTGTAGCATTTTCTTGTCTTCTCTCTCGTTCGCTCTTACACACTAAAAAACCAATACTTCAGCGGCCAAAATTAGTGTCATTGTCTAAATTTTCAAAGATCGTTTCTTAGCCTGTCTTTGATGTGAAGAGGATTTCCTACTTTATTATTCTCCAATTTTATATGATTAGAATTTCATACTTCTTGGTACGATTATTTTGTTGCTCGAATTTACTGAATAATGTCGTTACTGATCACGCATTGGTAAACGATAATGGTTTAATGGGGAAGGAAAGTGGTTTTGTTCGACCATTGTCTATAAAGTTCTTGATTATTTAGGGCATGCTTTAAAATGGTTAAAATCACTTTTGTTATGTTCAAAATCACTCCCAAACATTTTTTCAATCCTTTAAAATTAGTTTTGATTGCTTGAATGTTGTGTTTAGAAGTGATTAAATTGATTTTGAATGATTAGAAGCATACTTGGAAGTTGAAACACAACAAAATTGATTTTAACTATTTCAAAATCATTCCCAAACATGTCTCTATCGATGATGGAGTTTTTTGAGAACTTGGATTGCTGTGAAGGGGATTTTCTTTTTGGGGTGCAAGGAACGTATGGAGGTTGAGGTTTTCAGATAAACTGAAGGATTCACTCTATTGTCGTTTGTCGTTTTCTTTGACTGTCACTTTTAATGTGGGTTTGGAGCTGTTGGGGGTTCTCCTGCTGTCGTCCCCTGCTTGATTCCCCCTTTACTTTAGAGCCACGCTTTCTTAAATATGGCGGCAGAGAAAATACAAGAATAGTGATAATCGGAGTAGAATGTGGATTTTCTGTTCTAGATTGGCCATAGATTATGTTGAAGACGATGAAGAGAGTGAATCTGATACATTACTTTACAAATCAATTAAATCTTGAAACATGACTAAATCATATGGAAATTTGGCTCTTAGGGAAGGAAGTTATTAAGTTCAGCTATTTGTATGCATGCAAAGGCAAGTTGAGTCTGGGAGATGAGTGTCAGTCACTGGCAGTCATTGTCATTGGCTTTTTGGTGCCATTTGTCCTAGATATTGTTGGATTTGGAAGTAACTAATAAAATGTCTGTTTCTCTACTTTATTTATTTTTACTCTAAGTTTAGTATCCCATATTGAAACGATGAGGGGAGCTCACAATCTTTATGAGATATATGAGTGACTCTTCCTCTTTCCAGTTAATTTTGGGTGAACCCTCATATGAGAAAGAAATCTAGTTTTTGAAGAGTTAGATATGCATAGCTGGTAATGGTGAGCAACCCTACTGGAAGGGGCTCTTTCCATTATTATTCTTATTCAAGGTTGAAAAGAAAAAACATTGTAATTCTGTCACTGATATTGGGAATTATGATAAATTTAGTGCTGCATAAACTGATTTTAGATAAAATGCTGATAACTAGGAATGGCCGAAACTGTCTTTTGCATATTTGGAATAAAAGTACTAATTGTAAGTTTTGTTCTTCCAGATCTCTGATAGGTTGAACGTTGAAGGAAGTAGGAAAATGTTTCTCAAAGTGCAGTTACCATGGAATGTCATAATTCCTGCTGAAAACTTAGATGCAAAGGGCTTGATGCTCCAGAGGTCTATTATAATCCGTCTACTAGATGAATTTGCCACCAAAAAGGCCACCAAGGATCTCGGCTATTTCCTTGCAGTTACAACTCTAGAAAATATAGGAGAAGGGAAAGTTCGTCAAACAGGCGATGTCTTGTTTCCAGTTACGTTTAGTGGTATCACCTTCAAACTTTATAGGGGAGAGATCTTGGAAGGGGTTGTTCACAAGGTTCTCAAGCATGGTGTTTTCTTGAGATGTGGCCCCGTCGAGAACATTTATCTCTCTTACCTAAAAATGCCAGACTACCGCTATGTGCCGGGTGAGAATCCTGTCTTCCTGAATGACAAGCTGTCAAAGATTGAGAAAGACGTAGTCGTGCGTTTTATTGTGATTGGAACGAAGTGGCTCGAGGCTGAAAGAGAGTTTCAAGCACTTGTAAGTTTGGAAGGTGATTATCTAGGGCCTGTATCTTAGTGAATTTTTTTGGCACCGCAAGTATGTACTCTGTATATAAACACCCCAATCAAGTTGTCTTCAGGATGGAACAATGTGTAGGTGACATTATCAATTGAAGCTAAATGCTTGTAGGATGTTTCTTGGACAATGAACAGTAGGCCTGCAATGCAATTATGCTACCTGTTATTTTCCTCATCTTTGTTAAGCTTTAAGACTTGATTATTTCGACGGATATTGAATCTTATGTATCATGCCTACAGATATATAATATCTTTGATATTTAATTTCCAAACATTCAACTCTTGTATATTTATTATACTCAGGCTCATCATATAAATGATGAAACCAATCATAAGTATGAAAATATGATAAGAGAACAGCATTATAGTATAGCCACATGGCTTTAGGGACTCTACATGTAGAAGAGACAGCCAAATGGTATTATTTAGTAATAGTAGAAGAAGAATAAGATGACGATCTAAAGAACATCATGGCCGGGCTGCCATGGTAGAATAAGATGATGATCTAAAAAAGCACATCAGGGCCGCCATGGCAGCATGTGAATCTGATACCACTTCCCATGTAGCGACGACACACAGGACAGGTGATGAAAAGAGGAATCCACCCGCTAAATCCGATAAGATTTACATGTGTGCAGTGAAGACTCATGGCAGTGAGCTCGTCGAAGTACTCTTTGAAAGAACCAGAGAAGCCTATTCGACGCATATTTTTCTTCCATAATTGAAACTCGTCCATTGCTTTTAATATCAAATCACCACCACCAACGAAGACGACTGTGGGACCTTTGGTTATGATTGCCCATCCATCTTCAGTTTCGTAAGATATCAATCGTGAAATATCTTCGGTTGCAGTCGATCCCTGTAATTGATGTTTGAGAATGAAGTAACTCCGTTGCGCCATCCAGAAACGAAACATGATGGCTGGATCTTGTTCTCCTTTGTTCATCCCTACAGGTGCCAATTCAAATGTAATCCCTTCTTCTCTGGTCGTAGGATCTCTTTTCATGACTTCTGCTGATTCTTCAAATTTCTTAATCCATCTGGGATTGTGCCCTCCATAGAATATGACGCTCCTTTCCTGGTTAATCTGTTTGGAAAAAATGGTTATAAAAATTTGAAGCACATCGAATTCACACAACTCTTAAGTTTATTTGAAGAAAAAGAAGATTGTTTTTTTGTTTTAATAGAAATATAATTCCCCATGACATTCCTTTTTCCAGGTAATTAAGAAAAGACAAATGTGTTTAGTAAATAAACTTTTTGCATGGAAACTAATTCTTTAGAATATAATATTAGTTTTTTTATGTCATAAATTTTAAATATTTATCATGTATTTCTTAAGTAAAAAAAGTTGTTTTATAAATATTACTCATTTAACACTTGTTTCTTAGAGTTACTTTGTTATATAATCCATTTTTTTTTGTGTTCCAAGAAATCAGTAGTTTTCAATTCTTTTTTTTGATTTCGTAACGCGAATAAGATTTTACGTGTTTGTTTAGAGAAAGGTTGAAAACAAACACAAATTTTAAAAACCAAATAATTATCAAACGAGTCTAAATAGCTATCAAACAAAACTTAAAAAAAAACAAAGTCAAGAAACGAAAAACGAGAACGTTACCACAACCAAACTCGTCAATCTAGGTTGATCAGTAAATTTGACAACAGTTGACTCAATCCAATTCTTCTTCAACAAAGCTTTTGCTCTATCATAAGTGAAAGGAAGAGCTTCTTTTTCCCATATTCTTGTCAAATGAATAGCATTTGAAAATTCAACCTTTGATTGTGTGTTTAGAACAACCATCAATATATCTTCTCTAAGCTCCCATCTTTCCTCCAAAAACCTCACACCTGCAATTTTTGTATCAAATGGCACTACGTACCATTTCATTGTAGATTTCAAATATTCATATCCTTCCTCATCACCGTCCATTGGAGGATCCGGTATCACCGGAATCCAAACCATCTCGAACTTATTTTCCTTCTTCACTTCATTGTAAATTGAATGAAGAATCTCTAGATCTTCCGGTGAAATATCCAAACGCTTCGAAACGATTAATATCAACTTCTTTTCCTTCAAAAAGTCTTCGATGTTTTCCTACATTCAATACCAATCTAACTAATTAGAGACCGTTTGGAACACCTTCTAATTTAAATACCCTTACATAACAAATTATCTTAGATGTTATATTAATTGAAAATATATTTTCTTTTTTCATTACATATTCTTAGGATTTTGGATTGATCATTTTTTAAATTATTCCAAATCTAGAATACCTCCTAAAGAAATACTTTAAATAAAGATGTGTGGTTACATCATATACATTTGCACTGTATTAGTACTGATTCCTATCAATTATAAATTAAAAGTGTATGAAGAGAGACCTCCAATTGTGTAGAGCAGTTAATGAGAGGCCTGGCTTTGTGTTTGCCATCAATTAACTTGGAAAGGAACAATGTGATATCAGTTGGAAAATGTTCAGTTTGATCCACCAACCATCTATAAAGTTCTACCTCTTCTGCAAATTCAAATACACAAACCATATTTTTTTTGTGTGCTATTAATTTTTTCTCCTTTTCTTATTAAGTAAATGACTAAAAAAAAAATAGTAAAATAAAAAAATCAAATTGACCTTGTTTTTCCCTGATGATTTGCAGATGATTCTCAAGTGTCAAAACAATTGATTCACTTTTTTCAGACATCTCATTCAAATATTTATGTGTTTGACCTCTGAAATTATGTCAACAACCATTAGTTTAGAATTAAAAATTAGAAAAGAAAAGGAAAAAAAAAAAAAAAAACTTGAGGAGCTATTTGGGTGGTAATTGAAATGTAATGAGTTGTAATCCCTAAGTCCATGTTTGGATATTGAGAACTTACTGGATACCAGAAAGATAGCAATGGAGTTCAATGCTAGAAGCCACAAGAGTATGAATAATCCAATAAGAAACCAAAGGGATCTGACGAAGTGCTGAGGATAACTCAGGCACATCTTTTGTATCATATTTTGATAACTTCATGAATTCATTTATGTATTTAATTGCTTTCAAGCAATTATAGATCATACTATTTGGGTTGAAAAACACCTGCCCATATTTCACACTATCCAACTCCTTTCTCAACAATGCTACTCGCTTTATCGTCGCCAATGATTTAGCGAGCGTATCCGAGTGCGAGTAATTGTCGAGGTGCCACAAAATTCCATAGTTTGTTGCAAACGCTGTAAATATCAACACTGCCTTGGCATCCCAAGAATATCTCGTCAATTTGTGTAGAATGTCGAGAGTTGTTTGGTGTGCTATTTCTACGCCGGGATCCTTACATGTCATCTGAAAATTTTACATTTTAAATAACATATATTCATGCAATACTAATTGGGAAAAATATGTGCAAGGACTTTGGTTTTTTTTGAATAATAATTAAAGACCTCTGTTGAGATTTGATGAAGGGTGCAAATTGGAGGATCAATTTGGGTGGGATATTTCAAGGACTCATCTGCCAATACAAAATGCCCTTTGCTTCCTTGTGCCTGAAATAAGGATCATATAAATCTAATATAATGTGAATCAAATAATAATGATTAAAATACCATTTTTTTGTATTTTAAATTTTGTTTCATTTCATTTTAGTCCGTGTAATTTCATTTGTTCAAGTTTTATATCAAACGTGATTAAATAACAAAAATAAAAAAAGACACTGTATGAATATATTTTGAACATTTACGGAGGAATTTCTAGGATTGAGTTTAAAATTTATTGAAAATATGTAGACCAAAATGATATTTTAATCCATTACGACATGTAAGATCAATGGAGAAGATTGAGAAGTGAGAAGGGGAGGTCTAATCTAACCCAATGAGAAGCAACGGCAATCTTATCTGAGGATTTAAGGACACTTTCAATGAACAAAATGTAGCTATCAATGTCAATATTCATCGTCTCATTGTCGCTGTTTATGGCAAATAACTGATTCGTTATAACATCGTCGGACAAATGCTTTAGACTCTTCTCTTCCTTGTTGATTTCCTGCGGTAAAGCAAGCGCCAAAGCAGTGGCCGAGGTCTTGGGACGAAATATCGACATGTTTGCTTTGGTACTATTAATTTCTACCAAAGAGCAAAACTTAGTACACAGATAGAGAGATATAGGTTTTATATTGAATATATTTTATTGTATATTCATATCTGCTTTGATTTGCATCTTATTTATAGCTTTATAGCTTTCACATGGGTGTAAAATGAAGAGATAAAGCAAAGAATTTCCAGGAGTTATTAATTTTTAATTTGTTCAAACAAAGAATGAATGTTAGGAGTGATACTTGTTGGAGCTTTGTAGTGAAGTTTCTGTACAAAGTTTCATTGAGTACTTAAAGAATATGCAACTTGGCTGCAGCTTTATATTGACTATTATATAGTATTTTTGAATTTAGTTAAGATACTTTGGGTGACAAGTTAACACAAAATTCTCTAAGTAAGCATTACTCTACTTTTGAAAATTTGCAAATTTTGCATCCACTTTGGCAGGATTTGAATGACAAGGGCGAGACACATAATATATAACCTATACAATATTGTAATATGTGATCCTCATAAAATAAAATAATACATTTTGACCAAGAAGACTTAAGAAATTTCTATGTTTGTAAAAATATCCCTAAATAAAAAATGTTTTGACTAAGAAAATTATAATTAAGTGAATACCAAATATTTATAAAGAATTGTAAATATAATAAAATTTATTAGTGATAGATTCTATATTGATAGACTAATGTAACAGGTTATAGGTTTATATCGAATACTAATTATGTGATCGTTCTAGTATTTTACAATCTTATTTGACTATGTTATAGGTTTTGAGCAATTCAAGGGTAGAAAGTAGAGTTCATGTCGATTTGGAGCTAAATCGAGCAAATAGGAGGTCATAAGGCATCATGCCGAAGCAAAGAAAAGAAGCCAATGTGGCTTTTGCGTTGCAGCGCCGCGGCGCCTTATGACGCTGTAAGGTAGTAGCTCATTGCCCAAGTTTTGCACATGGCACCGCAGCGCTCCCAAGTATTGATGCTCATGGAATCTCGTTAGTGCCGCAACGCTGTCCCTAGCGCCGTGGTGCTGCAACATATTTTTATAAAATTTGTTCCAATGCTAGGTTGAAAAGGGTATCCGATTGTAGCAGATTTTAACGAGTTTCCTCTCTATTTTTGAGCTCTTTCAGTTTGTTTCAGTCTTTGAACAATTCCTCATCATCCGACATGTGGGTGAGAGGCTAAGGTACACTTTTCTAGCTTGGATCGTTAGGATACTTTCTCTATATTTTGTTTGTGAGCTTTTAAAATATGATCTTGAAGTAACGATGGTTTGATTATGTTTAATATTGATTGAAACATACTATCAGACACTTGGAGATGCTTGTTTACAGCTTGAATTCAAATGCAGTATTTTTCTAGAAGCAAAGATCTTTGAATTCAAATGCAATATCTAGAGTTGAGTTAGGCTTACAATTCTAATTAATTAGAAGAGTATTAATCTAATCGAAATAGGATCAAATCAATAGAATAATAATTAGCTAGGCGCTTGAAAGTTAATTGTTCGCCCAATTTGCCATAGATCTTAATGCGACTAGTGTAATTGAAACATGTATGCTTCATCTTGTTGAGTTTCACTAATTTGTAGTTCATAACAATTTGATTACCATTTCTAATTAAATTGGTTGGGATTTAACATTAAGATCTAGTAATGAAAATGCCACGATCGAACAAATCGAAATAGAGAGGTTCTGCTTAGACCCAAGCTAGTATCTTTTATTCATTAAATTTTACAATTTTCTTTGTTTCATGCAATTTATTTTCGTTGCAATTGAGAACAATCATCAAAACCCCCCTCCTTCGGTTACCTCGGTTGAAAATTATTTGGTTTGAGAACTTTACGTGCTTCCTGAGTTCGACCTGGACTTACCATACTAAGACTATAGTGCTTGGTGTGTGATTTGATAATAAATTTGACACAGATATGGACGACGAAATCGGTCGGCCACTAAATTCTATTGGTAAATGATAGTTTTATTCACTTAACTAAGTTGCAGGTACAAATGAGCAGAAATGAGTTAAATCTTGATCTTTGCATACAAGTATATATGAGTTTTCTTTGAGTTGGAGAAAGACAAAATTTCCATATGGATCCTTAAAATTTACAGATTGAAAAATGTACAAGAATATTAAGCTCTTATTATTATTATTATTTTAAATATTTTTAGGCTTTTATATATATATAGAGTGGAAGTAATTGAATATATGTACCAAAAAAATCACATCAAACTTGAAGATGAAAGTTTATAATTAGGTAGAGAGACATGATGATATATATATGAGACAAAATTAGTTGTACTATTTCCATTTATTCATGAAGTGTGAAAAAGCATTAAGACTACAAATAATTAATTTGAAGAAGGACAAAAGTTAATTAAAGCAGCACAACATATATATCCATTAAGTTTCCACATAATATAATTAATTAATACTTACATTTTTTAATAGTTAACTTCAACAAAATTAATTAATATAAACTTTATAATATAAATTTTATTTTGGATGTGATTCAAAATTAATTTGTGAAAAAATAAAATATTTGAATAAGTTACAAATATTAAATGAATTAGATTCACGTTAAAACTATATATTAATTTAATGCTTATATGATATACATTAAAACTATAGGTTATGAAAGAATGCTAGATGCGAATATGATTAATATTTGGATTAAATTAAATATAAGATATTTAATTTAGTAATTATTTAATTCGAGAATTAATTAATAGTTTAGTTTGATTCTATTTAATTAAACTAATTAAATTAAAACTTGAGAGATGTTTGTTCAAATATGATTTAAATGAAATATTAATTAAATATGATTTAATTAATTATTTTAATATTAAATTAAATTTCTAAATGTGGGAGTTATTTTCGGGTAACGTGGGGCGCTAAACCCATAATTCTCTCTAACCTCTTCTTCTTCCAAAAGAAGAAGGAGGGAGAACGATTCTGCTACGATTGAGATTACGAAAGAAAAATTCTCTCAAAGTTTTTTGCTCTCGACGAGTTTTCATTAAAAATTCCTAATTCAATTTTGGTTCTCACAAGCCAAACCTCAATTACTCAGAGGATAAGTTTTGTAAAATATTTTCCACTGCGCAAGGTCTCTTATCCCTTCAGTTTTACTATTTGTTTAGAAATTTGTTGCTTGAGTGTGTCGGTGGTGTTTAGGAAATTGTAAGACTCGAGGTAAGTTTGGTTTGAAGTTTAGGGGGGTGGTGGGAATTTCTTTGCTAATTCTTTGTTTATGTTTGACATGAGTTTAGGGTGTTGATTGATTTTGTTAATCGTAGTGCTAATTAAACTCTACATAATGCCATTTTAGGCCAGGTTGGAGTTTTAAAGGTGCATCTGAAGTTTAGAATTAACCTGAGAAACACTTATGTACTTTTTTGAAACTATCAATATTTAGGGGTGGACCCAATGTTATGTTTTCTTTTTGGAAGACTACTATGGAATGACAAGATATAATTGCTTTATATACGGAATGCTATGTGTTATGGAATTCCTTTATACATGGAATTGCTTTTTGAAACTTTTAATATTTATGTATGGATCCAATGTTATGTGTTATGGAAGACTACTATAGAATAACAAGCACAAAATAAATCATTCAAAGAATGCTTAGTTCAATATTAATTTTTTCTAGGTTTTTGCTTGATAAACAATACTGTTGGAATATTAGGTTATATAAAGACAATTTAAAAAAAAATTAATAAACTAAAGAAACTCCCGACGAGCTAGAACCGTCGGGAGCTATCGTCGACAGATATCTAATCTCTCGAGGGTCACGTCGTGAGATTTAACGGAAGTCATTTGGTAATTTTTTGGATATCTGTCGACGGTGAACACATAATGTTAGCAGATACAGTATTGGTCAACATCCACAATACTCCATTAGGAGATATTAACTATCGACGACAATTAGGTTTATATGCCGACTGTTTACTTTATGCTTCTAGAAATGATCTCTCGACGCTTTTCTCCCAACAATATTATTGATGATTTATCGTTCGTTGGCATATCATCTGTCGATGTTGTTTTGGGTCTCAGTTGACGCTTTTGTGTGTCAACAAATAGGTTTATTCTTGTAGTGGTTCTTCTCCAAAGATCTTTTCATTCTCTTGAACCACTAGATTAAAAACTTTCATTTATTATTATGGACGTTTTCGAGGATGTATCGTAGTTAATGTACTCATATCTAGCTCAGAATTTCAGAGTTATCTTTTAATTTACACACTTATGAGTATCTATTTCTTGTGAACCTTATGATCAATTGAATTCTTTCCTTGTACTTATCTCTATGATTGAATATGTTTGGAATGATTGACAATTAGCCAATTACATTTAACCAATTGTTATAGATCTAGCTAATTCTAATACCTAATTGTTAGGTATAGATCGCAAGATAACGGTAGCTAAGTGAGAACTGTTCATTGATTCAACAATTCCAATCTAACAACATTTGTCTAACTAGCTTAGGATTGTATTCTCTTTGAACATTCAATTTCGAAATTCCAGCAATTTGTTTGACTGACTTAGCTTTTTACCCAAATCTTAATGTCTATTGATTTGAATGTTTAGGATGCTTTTCATCTAAACGTAAAGATTAATTTGAATTGTAGGACGTCACTCTAGCTTCTCTAGATGTGGTCGAATAAGAAATTGTTCATAGGTTGCAAGAGATATAATATGCACAATGAACCAATTATTGAGTTGTTAATCATAAGTAAACTAAAACAAATCCCAGGCTACGTGTTTATCTCATTAATAATTTTAATCCAACAATCTTTCAATTTTTGTTTTCTTGCCATCATTTTAATTCATTCAAGTAAAATTGAATCCAATTCAACAATCATTGGTTACCTTACAATAAGTTGATCTAGCTTAAGGAAAAATGGATAGGTTCTCTGTGGATCGACCTGTTGCTACCCTAATATACTACAAAATTATAGTCGAGAATGAAACTATATTTGGTTTGATCGAAAGTCCTCGACAACTTTTGATCTATCAAAGGCCATTTTTTAACTTAAAACCACTATTCGATTTTTTGGTCTATGTAATTTTAGTGAGCTTAAATATATTAATTCACATACAATCAAAGGCCATTTTAAATGCTTACACCTCTTGAATTGAAAAAAAAAATTGATAAATTTTCACTACCTCAAAAATTTCATTGTTTATTAGGGAACATGAATATCTTAAATCTCGTGTCTGTTTCATAATAATCGTTGGATGTAGGTTGGAAAATCTTCACACCTCCTAAATACTTTCTGGACACATAAACTCGAGATACTTTTGCTCATAAATCCAATTGTGAAAACTATCAATCCTATTGTGATGGTCTCAACAAATAATTTTTCTGTTATAAGTTCTAATACATTTACGGGTAGTAACGAGTGTAAAAAATAAGAAAACTATATTAAAAATAAACTAAAAGAGAAAGTAAAAGCAACAAGCTTTCATCGACATTGAATAATACACCATAGTCTAATAAGCTCATAAACTTAATGAAATGGTACAATAAGATGCAATTGGGATGAACCTCATATTATTTAGTAGTAGAGTAGTACATATTTAATATAATATCTATAGTGTATATATATCATATACCAAATATTTGTGTGTTTGATATCATCATCATCATCTTCATGAGAGTTCAGGGCGGCCATGGTTACACTTGAAACTAATACCGGTCTCCATGAAACGAGGGCATTCAGGACAATTCACAATCATAGGAATCCATCCACTAAATCCAGGAAGTGTCATTCTTTCACAAGTATGAAATTTGAGATTCAACTCATTGAAGTAATCTCTAAAAGCATCAGGGAAAGCTTTGATGTTCATATTTCTTTTCCATTTGTTGAAATCTTGTAACACTCCCATGATCAAATTGCCACGACCAACAAGCAATGGAGCAGATCCAACGGCTAGTATTGCCCAACCATTTTCGTTTTCGTACGATATCAGTCGTAGGATGTCTTCAGTTGTTTCAGTTGCACTCGAACCTTTTAGTTGACTCTTGATTACGAAGTAACCCCATTGAGTTATCCAAAAACGAGGGGTAAGTGTAAAATCATTGCTATCTCCTTTGATGTTTTGTCCTACTCGTATGATTTCAAATGTGTTCCCTTTTTCATTCATGTAAGGATCGTTCTTAATCTCTACTGCTCTCTCTTCGAATTGTTGGATCCAATTTGGATCTTTTCCACCATAAAATATGATGTTCCTCTCTAGATTTACCTAGCAAAGACGAAATAGAAGACGTGTTATCGATGTTAAATCACTACATGATCTTGTACTCTAATACTCATGTTAAATCACCATACTAGTTAAGGTCTTGTGGGATAACTATTTGATTTTTAAAAATTAAGCTTATGAACACTAATTCAACTCCTACATTTCAATATTTTGTTATGATTAATTACTTATTCTATTAATGATTTGTTCGGCAAGAAGTCAATTTAGAAATTTAAAATATGTTTTCAAAAGCTTGTTTTTATATTAGAATTTCACTAGGATTCAAGTGAATTCTTTAAGAGGATGAAAATCATAATTGAAAATTTTGGGAGGAAACAAATATAAATTTCAAAAACATATAACTACAAACAAAATTGTTACCAAATGAAATCTAAGCTGATGAATTATTATAAATTCAAGGAGTTTAGCGAGTTTAGTTTTCATTTGCACCTTCACTTTAAATATTGCATTTTTACCTTTAAATTGTTATTTTATAAGTTTCCATTGAAACTAGATTTCAAGATTTACATTCTTATCTCTTTTAGATTTTACTAAAGCTATGCATGTTATACATTATAATGGTTAAATTGAAATATTATATTAACCAAAAAACCAAAAATAAATATGAGTAAAAACTCTAAAAATTTAGGTATTAAATGAAAATTAAACCAAAAAACTCAAAGTTAAAAAAAAATATTTTAAAACTTAAAAACTAAATAAAAACTAGACTCGAGATCAAAAGAATATGTCTTCCTAAATTTAACATTCAAGACATAAATTACGAATTAAAAACCATTAAAGAAATAATAAAGATATGGGAATAAAAAAGAAAAGATAAAAAAAAAAATTACTTACCCAATTCATCAATCTTGGTTGGTCAATAAATTTGAAAAGAGTGGATTCAGGCCAATTCTTTCCCAACAAAGCATTAGTTCTTCCATTGGTGAAAGGAATAGCATCAATTCCCCAAACTCTAATCAAATGTATTGCATTTGTGAACTCAACTCTTGATTTTGAGTTCATAACAACAACCAATGGATCTTGTCTAAGTTGCCAGTTCTCTTCAAGATATCTCCATCCAGCAATTTTTCTGGTGTATGGCACAATATACCATTTCATTGAAGAACTTATGTATTCATATTTCTTTCTTGCTTCTTCTTCTTCAACTTGAGTTTCTACTGTAATTACAGGTATCCAAACAATCTTGTATTTGTCTTCCTTTTTCACTTCATTGTAAATTGAATGAAGTGCTCTAATATCATCCTCAGAGATATCTAATCCAGATATTACCAATATCACATTCTTGCCCCTCAAACCATCTTCGATACTAACCTGTATAGAAAATGTATAAAATCTCAAATTAATGTTAAATAATAGTTGATAGATATCTGTAAAACCGAAACCCTAAACCCTAATAAGCTTAGGCACATCAAGAATTGGGGAGGACCTGCAATTTTGTAGAACCATCAATGAAAGGCTTTGCATCAACCTTGCCTTCAATAAGCTTAGGCACAACTAATGTTATCTCAGTGGGGAAATTATCAATATGATCCACTAGCCATCTATAGAGATCAATTTCATCTGCAACATATTGTATATAAAACAATGATAATGTTCAAGTTAGTAAATTATTAGCATAGTATGAAGTACAAACTAAGTTTTCTACTTGTCATTTTGCTCGAGGAAGTAGACCGTTCATCATTCATATAGCTTATGATGTTAAATCACCACTCAACCAAAAAGGCTTAAGCTGATAGGTTAGGGTAAATTTAAAACCTTATATAGACCTAACAAAGAGAAATAAACATTTAATTATTAGAGAGTAAATTACTTATAGGGTTTCAAATGTACAGCACAATAATCTATCTATCTATATATATTTTAAATGAGTGGAAATTAGATATTTGGGCCTATCTTTATTTCATAAAAACATGTCTGAAAATTGACCTTGTTGTGCTTGAATGATCTTGAGATGACTCTCAAGTGTAAAGAGTATAGAGTTGATCTTTTCAGCCAACTCATTCATATATATTTGTGGTTGTCCCCTGAAAATAATATTACCACAAAGTCAGTCTTATAAATATGTAAAGAGGGGTTAAAATGATAAAATTAAGAATACCCCATTAGCCAACCATTTTGATTTTCTTTTTTTATTTATTTATTGTTCATCATCATAATTTTCAATTTTATTAAAAAAACAATTGATTTTTTTAGTAAATAAATGTAAAGTAAAAATAAATGTTTTAAAACTATTTTTTTAAAGCTTTGTGAGACAAAGTAGGGTTAGTAAACTTAATTTTTTTTAAAAAAATAAAAAGTCATATTCTCGTTCAATAACCTTTAGATGGTTGAAATACTTTCACCTATTATTTTTTTAATTTTATTTTTCAAGTAGTGTTTTTAAAAATATTCAAGCTAAAATTTAAGACAAATAGTAGCTTTCAAAAAATAATTTTTGTTTATCGAATTTGATTAAGTATTGAATATTGTTTCCAAAAAAAAAAAAAAAAAAGCCTATTAGAATCCACATATAATTTAAATAGAAAATCAAAATCAAAATAGTCACCAACTAAGTCTAAAGGTTTATCATTTATCAAATAGCCTATTTGAATAGTTTTAAAACTTTGGTTTGATTTTTGAAAACATGATTAGAAAACGGACAATAACACAACAAAGAAAACAAATCTATAAGTTTCGTAATTAGATGTATAAAACAAAAAAACTGTTATCGAACAAGGTCTAAAACACTTACTCAGTCTCATTTAAATAACTTGAGATCTCGATTCGAGAAGCAACAACTATATGTATGATCCAATAAATAACCAAAGGAATTTGGCGAAGGACAGAGGACAACTCAGAAAGCTCTTTGATATCATATTTAAAGAAATTCTTGAATTGAGAAACGTATTTCATAGCTTTCAAGCAGCAATAAATCAAACTGTTGGGAGTAAGAAGAAGTTGACGGTATCTGATTGAATCCAATTGTTTCTTCAACAAAGGAACTCGCTTGATCATAGCCAATGATTTAGCAAGTGGGTCTAAAAGTGAATAATGGTTGAGATGCCATATGTCTCCATATTCAGTAGCAAAAGCAGTTAATGTCAAAACTGCTTTTGCTTCCCATGGGTAACTCACTAATATATCAAGAATTTGTAGGGTTGTTTCATGTGCTTTTTCTATTCCTGGTGCTTTGCAAGACAGCTGAGAGAGAAGAAAGAAGTGACATTAATAGGTATATAAATTAAAGGTTCATTTGATAATCTTTTTCGTTTTCTGTTTCATGGATTATATTTCGTGTTTCTTCTTTCTTAAATAGATAAAATAGAAACTATTGTTATCAAACGAATCTATAAGTAATTATCTACAATATATATTTGTTTATAAAGACCTGGCTTGAAACATGGTGAAGGGTACAAAGGGGTGGATCAACAGCATTGACCTTCAAGAAATCATCTGAGAAAATCAAACGCCCTTCGGTGCCCTGAAATTTTGTTATGATCGATATTTTAGTACATCCAATCCATAAATAGATGAATTATGATAAATTTAATTACAACGACATTTTAACACTCTCCTAAATCACCTACAAGTTTGAAAGTTATGTAGAAGATCCGACATGTATAAAAGTCAATTTTAACTAGAGAGGAAACAACATTAATACAATTATTATAGGGTCCAGACATGCAAAACCTTTCGCTTTCATATCATGTTAAATAACTACTCAACCAAAAAACTTAGCCTGATAGATTATAACGATAGTTAAATTTGAATATATCAATACTTTAACAAAAGAAAACAAACACCTACTTGGGATACGGTTTCGGTGATTCGATCGGCAGTTGTGATGATACTTTCAACAAGTGCAATGTAATTATCAACATCAATCTTGATTCTGTCGTCCTCACGATGTTTAGTATAAATGTGACTTGTGACAGTCTCATCGGAATAGTGCCTTAGACTCGGGTCGTCTTTGGTGGCAGAAAGTTTTGGATGAACCAATGGAGCAATGGGGTTGTTAGGAACTGATAGAGACATGGTTTCACAAAAGAGAAGAAATTGGTTTTGATAGCTTTGAGAATAAAAGAGAAATTTTGTTGTGCCATTTGCTTTGATTTTCACTCTTATTTATAGCTCTTTTGAAAGATGAAGAAATTAAAAGAGGAGACAAAGTTGAAGGCCAAGGGTTAGCTACAAGACAAAACCTAGCTGGCTGAGGGAGAGGCTTTAGCCAACAAGCCTTAAAAGTGGGCCCATATACTATGAATTGTTCTTACCATTTGTAACTTTTGTTAATTTTATGCCAAACAAAGGAACATATTATATCTTCATGTGTCACGTTTGGAATAAATAAATGGTGCAATAACTATTATACATATTTTTATTAATCTGTTTAGTTCAATAATATTTTCTGGATGGAGTTTCAAACTATTGACTTATTGGTCGAGATGTGTACACGAATTAGAAAAGAGAGTAGATTTTAGCTCTATTGCCAATTAATGGCTAGAGGCAATCACATAAATATAATATACCAAGTTAGAAAAATGATAGCAAATAGCACAATTTTAGGAAATGAACTAAAAATATAGCACAAGAATAAAATATTTACAAAAATAACAAATGTTGGATGCCAAATCTGTCTTTCAGTGGCTATCATTTATAGAAACTATAACTTATAGCTGATATCAATGATAACATCTATCAATCATAGAAATTTGAAAAGAAGCACTCAAAATGGTGGTTGAACATGGATTTTTTAATCTTTTACTAATTTTTATGCTATATATTTAATTATTTTATCCTTATGCTATATATTTTATTATTTTTGATTTAAATGCTATTTATGCAAGTGTTCCATCAAGTTACTTATACGAGCAATTGGAAGAATGACAATATGTATGTATAATGTAAATTTCGCAACAATTTTATGAAATTAACAAATAAAGCATATATATATATATAGTTTGATTGACATCATAGAAATCTATATTAGTATCTAGCTATCAATATCTTTGATTATGAAATTTTGTAAAATTTGTTGTTTTTCTAGTTTTTTTATTTGAAATAATTTCCAATTATATAATATATATAATAGATTTGATTTTCATTTTCTAATGTTCCACTAATGTCATAGTGGAAATGTGAATTTTGAATTGATATTATGTGATACATAATAATACACCACCACCACCAATGCTGTACTTGAAATTTAATTTAAAATGAGAATGTAATTGATATATTGTATTTTGAATTGATATTATTGACATCGATGTCAAATTTGAGAATGAACTTACAATGGGTAATGAGATATACTATTGATATATTAACGATATATTTAAATTGCATATTGAATTAGTATCGATATAAAATTAAAATATCATATTTTATACTTTAAGAATATAATTTTGAATGATATATTTCACATTTGGTATATCAACATTATCGTTGATATAGTTAGTATATCAATACCAATTTACAAAATATGAAATACATACACTATACAATTGAAATGAGAGAAATTTTCATATATAGAAAAAATACCAAAATATTTACAATCTATAGAAAAAAATAGGCCCAAGTTTTTAATTTTTAAAAAAAAACCAAAATTACCCTTTTCATTTGATAATGGTGCACCAATTTCTCCAATAACTTCATCTTCGATTCAACATCACCAATTTCTTTCTTCTTCAGCAATGTCTCTTCCTTTTTCATCTTTCTTAGCTTCAGGTACGCATCTCTTTTCTTCTTCTTACAGGATCATCTGATTATTATTATTATTATTTGGGATCATCTTCTTCGAACTTCAACTTTCTCGTCTTCTTCTTCAACTGATTATATAAATAGATAGAGATAGAGTTTTATCTCTGTCTATCTGAGATTGACAACTATATTACTCAATTTTTTGTATACCACAAATCGTCAGAGATAGGATGCTATCTCTGTCTATCTGTGATCAGATAGACAAAGATATGTTTATCTCCATCTATCATAGATAGACAAAGATAGATGTCTATCTCTGTCATCTATCTCTGTCTATCTTTTTGTTTACAGTGATAAAACTCTATTATCTTTGTCTATCTCAAATAGACAATGTTAGAGCTCTATGATTGTCTCCCATCCAAGAAAAAAATAGCAAAAGTAATAGAATTAAGTGATAGAAAGAGATAGACATCTATCACATTCTATCCGGGATAAAAAGAAATAGTTGTCTATCTCTGTCTATCTATATAGTTTTGGTTTTTACTGTTGTATTTTGGGTTGGGGACTGTTTTGGTATTTCACAGTATGGGCTGAGCTTTTTGGGTGAACTAATTTCGTTTTTCAAAATTTTTCTATTACGTGTAATTATTTTATTATTTTTTTCTATATTTAAAAAGACCCCTTAAAATAATACATATTAAATGTAATTTAAATATATTTAATGCGTCGTTAGTATATACCAAATTAAATTAATTTAAATTTCATCAAAATCATATTAAATAATTGAAAATAAAACAAATTGATTGATATACTTTATATTTTGCATATTAGTTGACATTCTTTGATACAATTACTATAGACTAAATTATAAAAATTGTCCCTCAACTTTGTATTTTGTGTAAAAAATAAGCCTAAGCTTTCAAAAGTTTAAAAAATACCCTCAAAATTTTAAAAAGAGTTCAAAAATACCTTATCGTTTGTTTAGGATGAAAACCGCTAATGTTTTGTTTAAAAAATACCACTGAACTATTGAAAAGTTTTAAAAACACCATTGAACTAAAAAAAGTAAAAAAAATTACTCTCACAATTGGTATATAAACTGAAATCGTTAATATCTAGTTGCAAAATAACTTTAAATAAAAAATATCTCTATCGTTAGTATAGTGATAAATTTAGTTGAAGTTTTCTTGAGTTCGAAAATAATCAATTTAAGAACCAATTATATTGACCTCATTTGGTAACGATTTAGTTTTTAAGTTTTTTTTTTAATTTTTAAATTAAGTCTATAGACACTACTTCCACCTCCAAATTTCTTCATTTATTGTCTACTTTTTTTTTTTTTTTAAGCCAAAAGTAATTTTCAAATTCAAGCTTTGTACTTAAGAAAAATGCAAATCAAGATAAAATTTAGGGAGAATTCTCTCATTTCATAGGCTTAATTTAAAAAACAAATCTTAAACCAAATCATGATAGTAACTTTAAAAAACAAAATGGTTGTCAAACTAAGGTCATGGAAATGTTTATTTTCTTTTTCACATAGATACTCTCATTTTCTCCAATCTTTCAAGTCTTACACAAATTTTCTATCATGATTTGCATTTCTTATTATGATTTACATGTTGATTAAGTACAAAGATTGAATTTGAAAATTACTTTTGGTAAAAAAGTATGTATGAAAAAATTTGGAGGTGAAAATAGTATCTATAGGTTTAACTTTCAAAAACAAAAACTAAAAAACCAAACCATTACCAAAATGAGGTTATATTTGTTTTTAAATTTATTCTTTTCGAACTCAAGAAAACTTCTAAAAAATGAAGGTGTAGTATACTATGTTATAACTATGTCACCTGCGATATCATATACTAATGTGAGAGTAGTTTTTTTAACTCTTTTTTTTAATTTTATTTTATTTTTATAGTTCAAAAGTATTTTTGAAATTTTTCAGTAGTTTATAGGTATTTATGAAACAAAACTTAAATGATTTTCATCTAAAACTAAAGGTAAAAGTATTTTTTTAACTCTTTTTGAAAGTTTGAAGGTATTTATGAAACTTTTAAAAATTTAGGAGTAATTTTTATACAAAATTCAAAGTTGTTTATAATTTAGTGATTAAGATATACTACTAAAGCCATGAAGAACTTATACTAAGAATAGAAATACCAAGAAAATAAAATATTTGAAATATACAAATTTTCTTATTTATATTTTCATGTTTGTTCATTTATTTCCTGTCCACTTTTTTATTTATTTATATTTTTTTTTAGGGTTAATTTTTAAAATAATAGAGTTTTTAAAAGAATTGACAAAAAAGGGGTGGGGATGAAACTATTGACAAAAAT